>JANSTX010015297.1:0-17405 GCA_027564355.1 Penthetria funebris
TGACGATACACAAGACAGAAACTTGTGGAGAAATAGATTGAGAAGCAGGAGGGCCGACCCTGAATAAGGAAAAAGGCTAGGAAGAAGAAGAAGAAGAAGAAGAAGAATAAGTACATTCATAATCTCGTACATCTTGTCTGACATCCAGATTTTAAATTTTAAAAAAATACAATATTATAATGAATGAGAATTAATAGAAAACTATAAAGTCTAACAAACAGGAAATTAAATTTTCACCATGAGACGACAATAAGGATAATAATAAATATTTTAGAATACGTGAACTGGTCAATGGTTAAATTGATAGAACAATGTTTTTTTTTTTATTCAAATTTTTCTGAACATCAATTACTGTACTGATTAAAGAAAACTACTAATAACAAGGATTTTCTTACAATGTACGAGGGGAGTATCGGTTTTATCTCATTTTTTTCATTATTTTGAAATTAATTTTACTTGGTTAAAATTGTGACACCTGAAGATGATATTTTAATGATTTAATCTGTGCTAAGTTGAGAATATAAATGAAAGAAGACTTTTTATTCTTTGCCATTTAATTTTTAACAGTTTTTATTTTATTATTTTGTTGTTTCATTAATAATAAAATTATAATAAAAAAAAAAAAAACACATACAAATGCAGCAAAAAAAAAAAAAACAAAAACAAACTTAATTTTATCAGATTTAAATTCAAGTTTCGCTTAAGAATGCAGATGAGGTTCTGTGGAGTACTCGTTTTTAATATATAATTGCAATTTTATATCGACCATGAAAAAAAACGTTTCTTGAAAAATAAAAAATTTAGACAAGAAATAAAATTATAGGAAAAACAAAAATTCCTTGCTAATTTTTCTTTATTTTACTTATTGGCAACATAATAAAATATCAAGGATACCAAATAGATAGCCACGAAATGGCAAGAATAATGCACGGAGATCAATTTTCCAACCGAATAAATCTTGTATATTATTGTCTATAGATGATACTCGTCTATATATAAAATGTACATATAGGAATAAATGAATTTCTTTTTAGTTTTTTTTATTTAATTCCGACTTATAGCAGCCAATGAATAGAATACAAAAACCACACAATTTTTTTTTAGTTCTTGAATTTAAGTGAACAAAAATTGAAATACAAGACAATAATTCACATTTGCAACCGCACAAAATACGGCGAAGATTCTGAACAATATGAATTTTATAAAATAAATAGTTTATTATGCGTATAGTTACCTCAGTACCTGTTGTACGTATATCATACATTATCTTTTTTATTCCTATATAAAGAATAACTAACTTTTACAATCAAATTGGTTTAAACCTATATGAACCTTTTGTAATATACCAGCATAAATGAATAGCATATTAGTTTTTTGCCCCTTTTTATCCATTTTTTTTTTGCAATTAGATTTGACATTAAATTTCATTTAAAATATTGATTTGCATAATAAAATAAACATTATATGCGGTGGTCTGGATTACGATCAATTACCAATCTGATATGAACAAGTCGTTGTTGCATAACTCCCATCATTGTGGCCACTGGCAATGCAGTTTAATGTTAACATTAATTCAAGTATATCTAAAATTTGCAAGAGCAAAGAGGTGGTGGACGTCCGACCGCACCTCTAGAAATTAACATCCAATTCCACCAAACTAGGCACCTGTGGGTTTGCATCTTGCATTGCTGAAATAATTATATTGAACAAGAAACGTATGCATTTGATCAGATGGGTATACGCTACCGACTTTAGGTTTACGATTTGAAATCTTGGAACGTTAGAATTGTAGAGGTAAAAACTCGCTATTATTGTGTTAAGCGCGAAATTCGATGGAAGGAAAACGGAGAAAGGACTATAGCCGCTGGTGAAAATTGGAACTTGAATTGGGGCTATAACTGGGACAAAAAATGATTACAAAACCAACTTATTATGAGAAATGGTGTGGGAAAGTGAATATAGGAGAAGATATAAATTAGTCAAAGTGCATCACTTCGATGTCGCGGTACCTCAACTAATAAGTCCGCATTAAAAATATTGTGGTTGATTGAGAAAACAGAATCATACGTTGCCCGTTCATTATTTCTCAATCAATACATTTATATTGTAATGACTTATTAAAGTGTTTGTTGAAATGGACTCGAGGAAGCATTTTTGTTATTTTAATTTAATAAAAGATGCAATCTGATTGGGAATTTGTAGAACGATTTATATTATATTGTCTGAAAGTATGATTAGTGAATAGTGAATGGTAATAGTTTGTTATCGTTCCTAAGGTATGGGTCTGAAGAATGTGAATATGGTTGATAAGGCGTAGTTAAAAACATTGATTGTAAAGTGGTGACTAAGGCTTATTTCGGCCCATATTATAGTGTCGGCTAGGTGGTCATGTATATATGGTGATACAAGTGATAAAATGTAATACATGCTGAAATAACCTGAATCTCTAACTTTTTTTAAGAAATTATAGTAACTGTTTCATAAGAATCCTGTCAATCCCTTCGATACCAACCACACGGATAAATTCTTCCATTATTAAGTAAAGGGCTTTACGTTCAAGAATTCTAATACTTTCAATTTGAAGACAGGATATCGATGAACAAGCAGAGAATGAATATTTTATCAATGGTTAATTGTTTGTAACATAGTATTTTGATCATTTTGCTGAGTCGACTGATTTTCTTTAGAATTGGCCGAATGGAATGCAGTGAGGTAAATACTTTTCTTGTAATAAAATTCAATTGAGGTTTGAATTTAAATAAATACGTATTGTTGTTATTAATTCGATTACCATTTATTGATATATGCATATCCTCTTTGCCATGTTGGTACCCGAGGTCTCGTTTGGCGAAGCGTATCCTATAAATACTGTGACCTTTCACTTAACAGTAACAGTAATTAAATTTCCAAAATTTCATAAAACTATGTATGGTAATAAGGTGCAATTTCAGGATTTTCAATGTCGTAAATATATTATCGTGTAATACCAGTATAAGTATGTCATCAGCGTAGTGAATAGTATAAATAGTAGAAATTAAACCTGTATTACACTGACTGTGTGTGTCAGAAATGAATTCTCCAAATGCGGACGCTGAATCCGCTATTTGACAGGAAATTAAATATTATTTTTAACAAATGATTGTTAAAACCATGTATATCTTTAAACATGTAAACAAGACCATTGGACAATATCGTGTCAAAAGCTTCTTTACAGTTAATAGAAGTTGCAATTGTTTATTCGCTTGAGAGTAGTGATTTAGGACGGCAATTAGTAAGAAATTTAGGATTTTTTCCAGATTTATGAATTAGGAAAACTTTTGGTAAATATGCATTGTGTAATGCTTGGTTAAACAGTGCACATAGAAATCATAATCTTATAATACATAATTTTGTGATGGGTGGTACTATATTTGCGCATAAAAAATACACACAAAAATGTGAATTCCACCGGACGCCTATAACAGAAATCACGATCTGACGTTTAGAGATACAGATGTTCTTAGTGTTAATTATTTGATAATCAAGCACATGAAAAAAAAGTTACAGCAGACATAAAAAAACAACATAGAACTGATGCACGCACAAATGTTGCTAAATTTTGAAATGAAAAGGTATGGCGATTTAGTGAATAGATTAGTATAAAACAGCGATCAAAAAAACCTAGACACATTTGCTGGCGCATTGAGATACATTGGAGAAAACGTTATACACAATCGTTCAAAAATACCGTGGCGAAGAACCTTAATGACAGTCTAGTGATAATATTTGGACTTAAAATGCAGATGTTGGCTAGAAATCGTTAATAACAGCGTTTGTGCATTAATGTTCTAAGTTCAATTGCTAAGTGGATGCTGATATGATGACTATACACATATAAGTCTAATAATTAAAATATTGATGTCATATTTATTTACGTAGCAAATAGTGCAAAACCCCGCAAAAATATTTGCATTTTTATTTTGGCAAAAAAAATCTTCCATTATTTATTCCATGTCTATGATGATAAATTTTTTTTGTTTTTTTTAATACTTTGCAAATGCAGTATGAATGTTTGTTTATAAATACATAATTCTTTCATCATTTTAAAGAAAACAATTGTATTTAATTCGCGAGTACTCTCGTTTATGTAACGTGGCAAAATGCTACAATTATTTTTATGGTATTATTATTTACATTGCAAATTCCTTACTGTCATTTCTCTGAACGTTTAAAATATCATATTTTAATGTTATTTGTTAGTACAGCAATAAGTAAAAAGTAAACGAAAATGGAATTCCACAAATTTTTTTCTTTTTGGTTTTTGTTGTTTTGTTCTATTATTTTAGTAGATACTTTTATGCAGTCTGTTTGATTAGCAATTTGAAAATAAATGGTTTTTAATTATTTCTGTTAATATAACATTTTATAGTAGATAATAGTAGTTAGAGGCTTTATAGTGAGGAAAAATATCGATTTTTTATCTGTTTGCGAAGATATTTAATGGCGAAAGTGTAGAATCTCCCACCCCTGCCCACTCAGACGAGGTCGAAACAATACTTTTAGGACAGAGAATTTCAAACGAATACGAAAACACTAAAAATCAATTTTTTGCGAAATGCTCCTATTCCCCGCCAGGTGGCTCCAAAGAGGTTTTACAGACCTTCTGAAAAGCTGCCATAGTTTCCATGGCAAGTGTAGCTTATATTATGCGCGAAATTTCAAAATTTAAAAAACTGAGACAAAAGTTATTTTTTCATATTTTTTGCAGTTTTTTTTTTTCCTGGGGTATTTTTTGAATTTTTTTTTATCATCATTTTATAAAACACTTCAACGTAAATATTTAACAACCAGTCATTGATTCCAAAGCATAACTCGTACGTGTGGTGGGTGGGGATACTATCCTTCAGTCGCCGCTCTCACTTATATTGTTACCATTACCCAATTCTAATGTCTTTCAACAATTTTAACATTAAATATAATTATTATTTAATTAAATAAATTATTAAATTTATATATGCATAGCATATATTTTTTTACTTTTTTGTTTCTTCAATTAAATCGATATATAAATTAAATTTTGAATTTGAACACCATTAGGAAAATTGAAGGTTACCATCAACACCATAAGTATAAGTTACGATCAGTTGATTACACAATATTCAATTTTTCTATTTAACTTAAAAAGGTAGAGAAATACCGAGTCCAATACATTCCTTTAACTTTAATAATTTATAAATTTCATGGTCTTTATGATTACAAGCAATTTTATTTAAATATTTAATTATTTTTATTTTAATCATATGGGTACGGCATGATATCGAAAATAAATTACAGATGAAATAGTTATATTGATATAACTGTTATACTGTTATACTAATTATTATTGATATTTAGTTTTCTAAAGTAAAAGTATATTGCATATTAACATACATTCAGCACAATTATGTATTAAAACAAAACAGCACTGTTGATTATTGATCAGTTAAGCAAACATCTAATGTATACATGCAACATAACTAATTATAGTTGTTAAAAACTGATATTCAACAACAAATGTTATACTGGTTTTTCTCAATAAAACACCTTATCCACAATTTGTGAAAACCTACTAAAAATTTACATTTTCAAGAATAAATTTTGTATTTCTGATTTAAATTAATAAATAAATCAAACACATTTCATTTTTCATCAATTTCAAATTCGGTTTAGGCACAATAAATTTACCATTTTTGATTAATTTTCAGGTAAATCCCTATAAAACGTGTACCGCCCTCACATCCAATTTGATGATGATGATGCAAGGTAGAATACATTATCATAAAATTATTTAAATTTTATACTCTGCAAAAAACAATTGCAATTAATTAATCCGTTGAAAATACTATCAGATGTCAAGTGTGCGTATGGTTTCTGTATTTTCATTTAATCATCCTATTTATTTTTTTTTTTTTTGAAATCAAATTTATAATAATTTTAAGTAGTTTGAAGTGAACAACTTTAAATATGTTTCATATACAAATTAAATTATTTAAATGCCGTCTACTTGAAACCATTACGCAAGTTTATTTTTTTTTTTCATAGTTGTCAAAATTATAGAGTTCATAATGAATTTACAGTGTACATAATGAACGTAATGCGATGTTACGGTAAAATGTATCAAATGTGGTGCCGAAGAACTGTCAAATTGAGCAATTTTTAAATTTTTGTTCATTAATACGGTTATAGCAATTGTAACTAAACACATTTAACGCAAAAAATTACATTAAATATTTCAAGAAATATAATTATAATAAAAGATTCATTTCAACTTTGTAGTTGTAGATGGCATCAGCGAACATGTTTTTCTTTCTACATTATATCGATAATCGATTACTAAATGCACTGTACAAGTTTCAACGAGAATCGCGCAATTGCCTAGAATGTGGTTGATCAAATTAAAGAATTAAGTTGACGTTGACGTCACGTCAATTTGATCTATAAAAAAAATAAAATCGGATGCGTTTCATATGCCCATAATAAGATCTGGCAAAAAATAAAATAGCACATTAAATAATAATAGTAATAATAATAATAATAAAACAAATAGGCTGACCGCATTTTTATATGTTCATTAACATCGTCAAACAAGCTTTTGCTGTCAATTTTAGCATTGTAATGTTTGTGTATAACATTCGCCAATAAAAAAAAAGAGTACGAAACTTACAATATATGCTTGCAAATATGTACAATAAATAATACAATATCGATAACAGCAATTTTGCATGTTTTTTTTTACATTTTCACTATTTCTTTTATTCATTTTTAACTTACGATGAGAGTAAAAAACCTAATGGTCGAACATATTTTATAAGACAATTTTTGTTTTTATTTTTTTTCATTTTTATTAAATTGCGTTTCGGTCCGTTGGTCTTGCTCCTCTTCTTATTCTTCGTACAACAATAAAGAAAAAAAAGAAGCAATGATCGAAAAAAAGAAGTTGTAGTGGAGAATGGAAAACAAACCTCAGCGGTGTAAACGGCACTCAAGGTCGTTGGCTGTGAATTGAATTAGATTGAATTGACTTGAATTGAAGACACACTCACCATAACAAGCTGCTAAGTCTAGAATACAGAATAATGATATAATCGGATATATGGTTACATATACAAGTATATATATACAAACACCATAGTATTCATTCGAATTCGAAATTGAAATACAGGCATTAATGTTAATGATAAAATTAAAATAGCATTAAATGCTATAGTTTGTATACATAACTGTTAGTCAAAATGTATGCTGTTAACCTTTGCTGGTTAAACTAACAGAATAAACAAACATTTGTCATCATCATATAAAATATTTTAAAGTGAGAAGTTAAATGAATAAAATTCTATAATAAGAACCTAGTTTTTAATTTCATTGGATGTCTTATTATTACACAAATTAAAAAAAAAAACATAGTATTTTGATACAAAACGCGGCGAATTCATATAGTAATTCGCCGTGTTTTGTGTCAAAATACTATGTTTTTTTTTCGTTATAGAATCGATACCGTTTAATGTTCAAAACACAAAATATTTTTTTATTTGATCATAACAATGAAGGAGGTGGACATGAACGCAGAAATTTGTGAACATATGCCTTAAATGTATGGAGGACGTAAAATTAAGGAAACACATCCGTAGAAAGATGGTTTCACACAGGAGAAGTACGCGACATAAACATGCCTCGAAATTTAAGCGAATGCGAGTGTGACGGAACAATGTATTAAGTACCGAATATTGAGTATATTGCTGGCAATCTCACCCGGAGGAACAATTGCCATGTTGAATGAATGATTTGCGATAATAGCTGAACATAAAATTGGTGAAGTAACTCGTGGGCGACATATAGAAATATTTTCGGTTTCTAGTTACCCACAGGATTAGTCACGATTCTATGAAAATGAGAATGGTGAAGATTGTTCAAATTGAACAACCTTGGGATTTAGTGAGTTGGATTACTGAATTTGCGTCAGACGGCTGCCGGCAGTAAAACAAGAGTCAAATAGAAAAAATGAGAGAGAAAGAAAATTATTTATTATTTAGGTAAAGAATTCCGCCAATCTGATCTTCGGGTGGAAAGTATCAAAGTTGATGTCAATTCGGAATGTAAAATTTTGAGAGTAGATACTTGGAAAATCGGCTCCTTAACCGGACGCAGTCCAAACTAGCAGAGGTGTTGAAAATATAAGAATAAGAAATATCATAGTAACTTGTATACGAACAAACTAAATGGAAGGGATTCAAGGTCAAATATATAGGGCATGGCTATAAGCTTTATTATAACGGTGAAGCTCCTAAAAACGATGCTGGAATAGTTGTTGACAGAAACATTGAACAAATGGTTGTGTCTGTAGATAAAATAAACGATTAAATAATATCTTTAAAGATATTATTAGACAATCAATCAATCAATCATGAATATTATTTCTGCATATGCTCCACAAATAGGGTCCGGTGAATTCACAAAGATTAAATTTTGGGAATATCTGGTATCGATTTTACAAGGTAATCCATTAACTGAAACAAGGCTGATTATGGTTAATCTAAATTTATATGTTGGCAATAAACTATCGAATTTTGGCAACTATAGTGACAATTGCTTGTTTTTATTGCAATAATTTTGATGACTAGAAAATGGTGTCGGATCATATTTACTTAAAAACCTTAAAATCACGACCAGAAGCAAAAGAAAAATATCTTGAAACTATAGTTCGACGGTTAATGACTTATGGCATGCCATAAGGTACTAGGATTTAGTTTGAGAACCAGGAGGGTCAACACTGATTATGGAATAGGGCATGGAAGAAGAAGAAGAAGAAGAAGAAGAAGAAAAAGAAAAAGAAAAGAAAAAAAAGAAAAAGAAGAAGAAGCAAAAGAAGAAGGCGAAAACGACGAAGAAAAAGAGGAAGGCGAAAACGACGAAGAAAAATAGGATGTAGAACAAGAAGAATAAGAGTTTCGCAAATGATCTTATATATACAGAATATTAATTAATTTAATTTGCAATATATGTGATTAGAAAATGTATTAAATAATAATTATTATATAACATAAATATCATTTAGTAATTCATACGCTTTTTTATATACTACATGTAACTCTAAATACGTAAATGTTATCTAATCTTTAACTTTGACTCTGTACAGCAGTTGTTGTCGTCAACAGTTTTAATAAAATAGTAAATAATTAATTTATATAAGTATTTATGTCTTATAATCAACTATTACCATATAATCTGTTATGAAATTAAGAGAATATTACATATTTATCAGCCTCTACATAATACCACAATTAATGCAAAGCAAAAAAAAATTCACTCAAAAACCATCAACAAAAAAAAAATTGATTATAAATGCAAATTATTCACGAATTTTATAATTGTAATTAAATAGGGAAAGTTTCCTTAACCTCTTTGACAGCACACCAAAGTTGAAATGGGTTTGACGATATAATGTACATAATGTTATAAAATTAGTTCAAAAAAGGTTTAAATTTGCAACAAGCATTCGTGTGTTATTTTGCATAATGGACGATATTTGCATACCTACATTTCGGTGCCAAACTGTTAAAAGCTTTAGTTCACTCATTTGCCAAATTATTTATGCCGTTTGAGGATTTCAAAATTAACCGAAACTGACAGAATTAAAAAAAAAAAAAACAATTCCCTTCATTTTTCGATAAATCGAATCAATCAGTTATAGCTTGACTCTTGGGGAAAGAAACCAACTATTTGTTAAACTAGAAGTCATCCACCAATTAAGAAATAAATATCACATCATCATTTATTATGACAATGTTAACTCTCACACTCACACACACCTCAACAAACAATTCACTATTTTAAGACGTCAAAAATTAAACATAGTCCTGATTTATGATCCCATTGACTTATTATTCCTTTTATCAATAATAAATTGTGATGTCAGATCTTGAAGCAGTCAATTGAAGCATGTCTGGTCATACAATAACTTTCATTCAGATATGATTTTTATAATTGGTTCGAGCGAATGCAAAAAAAGTTTAAATTTTAATGTGAAATATTTTGAAAAATAATAAGCTATTTGTTAAATACTGAAACTGATCCGTCATTAATTTTGGGCTCACCTTTATTTATCATTAAATTACGTGTAAATGAATTTATTTTCATTGTTTAAGTCTATCGATTTTAAATATATACGTTAATTCACTCAAATTTAAAAAACCGCAAAATAATAGAGGGGACAGCACACTTGCTAACTGCTTGAATTAAAGGACTAATTGTTAAAATGTTTGCCACTAATGTAATTAATGAAATAATTTCTTTTCTTATAAATGAAATCCAATTTTAAAATAAAAAAATTCAATCACATAATTCAAAAATTATTGCACATTTTTGCACGAAACAGCTCTATTTCCAGTCAAACAATCGTGAATGATGTAATTATTCTTAATGTAATTGTTCATGATGTTGTGGATGATAGTAATGTTTAAAAGAGCATATCGTATACACTTTAGAAAAAATTATGCAATTTAAGGTGAATTTTCATTTTTGTATTTATTATAAATACATAATAAAATACAAAAATATAATAATAATATTATTGTCTAAAAAATTATGCAATATATAATGTTATTATTATAGATTTGCATTATATTAAATGTGCAATAAAATGCGCTTTACGATATTCCGTGGAAACAAAAAATGCACGTATTTTTAACATCATTTGTTTATCGATATTTATTGTATGGCTGTAAAACTTGGAAGAAAGTGGTACAAATTCAAGTTTTCGTTGAAATGTGTGACTCAAGCGTATACTGTGGAGATCGGCAGATCGCTGGAGACGATAAACGGGTTTGACATATTTCAAGATACGTATTTGACTAGATAGGGCAATAGAAAGCCTGGTCGTTTAAAAAAAAAATTAGTGAAAAATAACTCATAGATCTCACTATAAATAAATTATAAATATGTTATTGACCGTTGTATATATCTGATGAAAATGTATCACATAAAACAAAATAAATCATGTCAGTTATTTGCTCGCACTATTAGATTTAGGGGCACATTTACAATCGCGCACATCTCATCAGTGAAACCTTCTTCCTGACAAAGTATTTCCTAAACTTTATTTGCCCCATACAAAATAAAACAAGTTTTAACGGTTATCTTTGACACAAACCCTGGTCTTATTCAATAAAATACAAATAGATTTATTTTGTGCGTAAGCAGGGTAACCAATCCTTAAAAAATGACATGATTATAAAAAAAACAAATCATTTTAATAAGTGTGATAAAATGGTATATAAAATAGGTGGAAAAAAACTGTTATAAAAACATTGGTCTGATTCGAATGTACCCAAAATAAAAAATTCAATTACAGATCAAAAGATGAATATTTAAATCGTTCTTACACAATTTGACCGACTCTTCATAAATATGCACAGCTTAGATGAACTAAGAACTAAATTTAAATGAATTGCTTAAAGCTTTATGGACATCACATATTAGTATTAAAATATTACTCAGGACAAACACCAAAGGTTTGAAACATGCATACAGGCAGTTAATTCCTAACTGTGACGTATAACTTAATAATCAGACGTCATCTGGATATTATGGAATTTTTAATTTTTATTTGATTTAAAAATTACATTACAACGATCCCATAAATGTTAAAGTTTTACATAAAACTTTTAAAAAAAAAACCCCTCTTTTAAGAAAATAACGAAGAAATTAATTAATTCGTTCAATTTTATTGAACGAGAATTAATTAGGATTTGATTTATTTTTTACAAAAACAATTAACGAAATGTTGAACACATTGACAAAAAAGATTTTTTTCTATCGTTAACATTATCCTTCATCGTTAAGTATCGTATATATTAATGTTATGTTAAAGCTTTGCGAAAATATAAAGCTTTGCGAATTTAATAAGGCTTTGCGGAGTTATACCCTCATTCAGGGGAAAAAAAAATTGTAATTAATATCCTCTTAAGTTTTTTGGTAATAAAACATTTTTATTAAGTAAATTTGACGCTTACCATAAAGAAATGCAATAGGTTGTTTTTAAAAGAAATGATTCAATACATATTTGTAGGACTCAAAGAAAAATTATAAGGATTGTTTGTGCAAGCAGAATGAAAAAACCGAAATCATTAGGGTTTAAATAATTATAAATTATAGCATTAGTCTAAGGTATTAATTACATAGAGCGTAGAATACTGAAGATTACATCTTTGGATAGAGATTATTTTACAAACTAAACTTTTTGTAAGATCGTACTAATTAAAGATTGTATGAGTGTCATGTTTTAAAGTTACATTACATCTTCTTG
Organism: Penthetria funebris; assembly: GCA_027564355.1. NCBI lineage: Eukaryota > Metazoa > Arthropoda > Insecta > Diptera > Pleciidae > Penthetria > Penthetria funebris. The sequence goes on from JANSTX010015297.1 coordinate 12,320, forward strand.
TATCCCTAATTTCCGGCCACAATAATGTTGACTATATTTTTCAGTATTTTTTAATATGTTGACTTAATCGAAATCTGTTAATTTAATATCTGAACATAAAAGTGTAAAAATAATAAAAAGGTTAAAATTCTTGTTGTATTCAAATTTCATGGGTTTTTATAAAACCTGAAATGCGTGAGCATTTTCATGAATTTGATTGTTATCTTGGGTAATAATATAATTATTATTCCCAATGTGACTTTGTTTTTCAAGAATGATATAAAAAAAAATCGAAAGAAAAGATTTTTTTTTTTTTTAATGAAACATGTTTTGTGTGTTTTTAAATTGTTCCTTTATTTAAAATTTCATATATAATTTGTCATTCCGATAATTTATTTACTTGTCTTTTATTTCAAATTTATTCTTGAAAATGTCAATTGAAAATTTATTGATTAATTCGTCTTCTATTTAAATATAAATATTAACGAAGTTTTTTTTTAAAAACGAAAAATTACTGATGGTTTTAAACAAAAAAAAAAATTAAACTTATAACTTTCATAATAAAAATTAAAAAAAAATGTTTAAAAAGAAGTAAATATGAAGTCAAAACAGGTGCAACAAAATTAAATTATTAAGAAAACAATAATGAAATAAAAATGCAACAATTTTTTTTAATTTTAAAGTTGTTATCATTGCACAAATTAATAAAAACAAGTGAATTTGAACTTGTCACTGACGACCCATAAAATTTTGAATTCGTTCCACAACAAATAGTAAAGTATCTGAAATTGATTCTAATGTCAATAGTCAATAAAAAGAATTGATTTTATTTTAAAATATCACATCCATGGCATTTTGCGACGCTACCAATAATAACATTTAATAGGTCGATACATGATTTTCATGCCAAATACAAAACAATAACGCGATTAGAAAAAAAATGAGATCAACTGTTTGGCAGCTACAGCTGCATAAATTTGGTAACACAATATGTGTGACCGATCATATATCCTAATATCCTAAGATTAAAATATTTGAAGTGAAATTTATAAAAGAATAAAATACAATAAAATAGTATATAACAAGATTTGTTTAGAATTGTGTAAAAATAAATATAATAGTGCCAATAACAAGTGATTTCATAGCAATTAGACTTGTTATTAAAATTAATAATGTGATTATATGCACATATTTACTTAAAATACCAGTCCTTATAAAGAAAATTAATTTTAATTAAATGAAAATAAAATTATAATCAATTTCTTAGATTATGATTTAATTGCATTAAAAGTGATTTACACCATACAATTCCCTATAATTTTATTAAAAATATTTTTTTTAAAAACAATATACGCTAGAACAATAATTAAAAGAAATATTGGGTATTGTAATTAGAACTAGTTCTTTATATTTTTCCTTTTAGAAATTAAATGGAAAAATTGCATCACTGCTAAATTTAAAAACTATATTTTATTAAAAATATCACTGAAATTGCAATATTCAATGAATTTAACATTTGCTGCACAAAGCACTTGTTTTTTAAATAAAATGAGAAGAAAAATACATAAAAAAAATCAATAAAAATTCAGTAAAATATCAAATAAAATTCACATAAAATATAGTATCTAAAAATTAGAAACACACTTTTTAAACAATTATTAATATTATAATTTTATTAAAATCTTATGTAAGATTAAAAACAGCAAAAAGTGCTACATAAAAATTTCTTAAAAAAATAGTTTAAATAGTTTTAAAATGTAAGTATTTAAAAATTAAAATCACACTTTTTAAACAAATATTTGATTTGGAAATAGTAAGTAAAAATAATTTCACAACCTAAAATTATAGGCAAATTTGAGCAACACTTGTGGGATTAATTACACATTTCGAAAAATTGAAATAGTCATAATTGCAAATTGGCAATTTTAAGTTAACACAGTTTTCGAATTGAATATATGTCATTGTTTTCTGACCACTAAATCATTCAACGTCAATTCATTACGTTGTAAACAATTCTAAGCTTTTGCAAATTATTTATGTGTAACTTTACGGTGACCATGTACATATAGAGTGATTTCAGTGAAATTATAAAGTATAAATTCTTAACTGAAGCTACTTTTTAGCGGATCCAATTTATCCGTCCTATTATATATTAGACAGAACAAATAATAAAATAATTAAAATCTTCAATATTGAAAACTAATTAAAGTAACTTTATACGTATAAAGAATGTGTGTTTAATATTATTGATTATATCATACTTATATTACACAATATTATACTACGAGTTGTTGAGCATAACATACTCCCGCGGAGAAAATGATACATAAGACCTGATGACTATACTATAATATATTATATTGATGATAATTAAATACAAAAATTTCTATTAAAACTTACTTTTCTCAATATTATTTCCTTAATTATTGTAATTATTTTTAGATAAACCTATGTAGGAAATATCGACATTGGGATCCATGAACGGACAAAAATGTAATTGATTATACAAGACGAAAAAAAAACGCAGCTTATTCCAATTGCAAGCCATTTCGATTACATTAAAATTGATGATAAGATAAATGTATACATAATTTAAATTGCATAAAATATAACATAACATAGTCAAATAAAATACATTTACTTTGTGGCATGTTAATTTTTTCTTAATTACAATATTATAATCGTATGTCTCTCTGTTCGCTATTTATATAATAAATTATATACAATCACAAAGAATGCACACAGCATGGGCAAAAAATGCAAATATTTCATAAGATATAGTTATAAATCAATCAATTGAAATACAGATCATTTTATCGACAAGTAAATTTTCGATCGTACGAGGTTATTAAGTCACAAAAATTTCATTTATGTCAAAAATTAACAGAAATATCACTGTTTGAAAGGAACTTCACAAAAGTTAATAGTTCTACGATGTAACCTGAATCGAACAAAATTAAAGAAGTGTTTTTTTCGAAGATTTGTATATGGGTATTGTGGCTGAGTGCATGCATACCTGCATGCGTTTTGTTACATATTAGCTAAACTTTTCATGCAATAAAACTGTGTGTATTAACATTTAAAAACAATTTTTGATATTTATTTATTTTTAAACTGAACCGTTAGTGACGTTCTCGGTGACGCTGCAATGCAAAACTGTGTTAATAACCATAGCAAAGTTATGAAAATTAGCATTTCATGAGTTGAGAAATTCAATTTTGAACTAATTATTTAGAAGTTAAAATATACAAAACAACTAATGTGACTTTAAGAGATTTCGTTTTTATTATCATAATATCAAGGAATTGGTCCTATATATATACATATATCTATATATATATATATATATATAACATATAATATATATTACATAAGCCCTTAATTTTGTGCGCCTATATTTAAAAAAGTTTATTCCGAGGCGAATAAAGTGGCGAATGAAGTGGCGAATGGAGTGAAAAATTAAGTGGCGAATGAAGTGACAAATGAAGTGGCGGATGGAGTGGCGGATGGAGTGACGCATGAAGTGGCGAAGTTACGAATAAAGGGCGAATTTATTAACAAATCACGATATTTGTCCGTAATGTTGTGTAATCGAGACTAAAAAGATTGTGTTAATGGGAAATTTTTAAATTAAAATTTATTTTTGTAATTTTGGTAATTTAGAAAAAATTGTTGTTTCAATGATGAGTCTTATTCGAATTTTAAGCGGATGATAACGAATTGTTTGTGTGCAAAATAAATTACCACATCAATTAACTGTTAGTGACGTTCTCGGTGACGCTGCAATGTAAAACTGTGTTAATAACCATAGCAAAGTTATGAAAATTAGCATTCAGGAATTTCATGATTTGAGAAATTCAATTTTGAACTAATTATTTAGAAATTAAAATATACAAAACTCAATCAATTAATACAACTTCCACAACACGTACAACTAAACACCTTAACAAGTAGAGACCAAAAATTTGCAGTCACAGAAGTCTAGGAGGTGAACAGAGAGATTTCATAAAATTTCTTAGTTGAACTATTATAGTCATCGACCTTGATTTGTTATTCTTGTGGTTTATTTTCTAAAAGTATCCACCTGCATAAATCAAATTGTCATCACATTGTCTAAAATAAATACCAAGTGAATAACATTCTAATTATACTCGTATATTTTTCATCTTATTCTCGTATGCTATAAAATTTAAATGCTAAACTGAATTCAGAGAACTAACTAACATAGAGAAATTATTCTTTATAATTTTCTTTAACTAGTTTTCTGTCATTGCAAAATGAGAATAAAATAAAAAACATTGTTTCTTTTATTAGCAAAACGTTTTTAGGGTTTGATGAAAGAAGAGTTATGTACACTTCCATATATACATATCCAGCCACATTTTCATCGTACAAATAAATGAATCATTAAATTTCATTTAGCATATTATACCAAAATAATTTCAAATATTTAATAAAAACTAAACAAAAGGTTTATATGCCATTTGCAATAGATTAAAACAATGGAAGTTGAAAAAAAGAAAACACAAAAATTTCGGATATGACCACATACATTTTTTTCATACGTAGAGAGGAAATGGCTTAATCAAGCCATTTGTCACCATAATAAATGCATTTTGATTAAGGTGTGGTTATTATTTTACTTCTAATTAACATAATTTAATATAAAATTCAAAGAAATGTTTTGTTGATTAGAGATGCTATCAACTTGTGTAAAAATATTCTTAGGTGTTACATAAAAATCAATCAAAATGCATATGATTGCGAGCATTTTCAGTATATCGTTAATTTGACAAAATAAATTGTTAAATGTCAAATTGAATAGTAGATAATTGTATAGTTTCGTCATTTTTAGAACCTTCCAAAGATCGGACCTAATAAAAATAAATAGTTGAACAGACAAAATGTTAAAATTCTCTGAATTTCGTTCATTTGGCAAAAAATGATTGTCAATTGTCTCAGTATTACGTTAATTTAGCAAAACGTTAATTTGATAAAATATAATATAAAAATACCATTTAAATTTACAAATTAATCTTCTTCTTCTTCTTCTTCCTTGCCTTTTTCCTTATTCAGGGTCGGCCCTCCTACTTCTCAATCTATTTCT
>JANSTX010015308.1:0-17401 GCA_027564355.1 Penthetria funebris
CTTGAATAGCCATGAATACTCATCTTATAATTGGAATGGTTGAACGGTGGTGGTATAAATGCCCCAACATAAATATGTCGATCTTAATGTGATTTCTATTCATGAATTGAATTAATCACCAACAAAATATCAACGTCCTTATATATTTGTTGATCATTTTCTCTCATCAATTAATCTTCACTATTATTTACAATAGAATATATAAATAATGTACAAATACACTTGTGCTATATGGTTCCTTAATTACATTACTTTTTTTTGTTTTTTTTTTTTTTTTTGTATTTCCTTTCTTTTGTAACTCGAAATATATTTTCTTTATAAATCAAAATAATTAATTCGATACACAAGAAGATGCTGGTGATGTCTACTGTTCTTCTTCATAAATTCACAAAACACAAGAACAAAAAAAAAAAAAGGAAAATAAAAATAAAAACAAACTTCCAGTCAAAATGTCCTTATATAAGCTGTGATGCATGTCGTATGTTAAAAGGTTAATTCAGTACAGTATTAATTATACACTTATTTCACTTATTTTATATATTTTCGTACAACAATGAATAAGGGCATGTTAAATCCAGAAGACCAGAACCAACAAAATGAAAAAAAAAATACAAATTTATGATACAATTTAAGGTATGATTAATTATCAAAGGTAATTTATTTACCATGGCAAATGAAAACCCTAAAAAACAAAAAAAAAATCCAAAAAAAAAAGGGAACCTGAAAAAAAAAAGAGTTCAAAATTATCGATTTCACTTTGAATGAATATAAATTGGATGGAAAATGTAATATGTAAAGTGGTTTTTTTGTTCAAAGTCTTCTTCAAACTTTATTAATAACTGGCCATAAATTAAATAAAATTTAGTCAAGCATTAAAATTAGATTTTTATAACATTGAAAATATATTTTTATAATAAAAAAATCCATAAAAGTAGCCAAAGTAATACAAATAGAATAGAATTTCATTTTTGTCTACGCTTGAACCATTATATCGCTTATCGCTGAAGATTAAAGTGTGGCTTTAAAATTTCGTCGACTGGTCACAACAATTTATAATCTATCAAATTCCACTTTCATTCGATAGACCATGTTGTCAAATACAACCCCACATCAATTGTCGTGATTGCGAGAATCTATTCAACAAAACCAAACATTTGCCGTACATTTGTATGCTGAACCTGGCATTTATTTAAACACCACAGCCTAACATGACATCGATGTACCACATTTTATTATTTTCGTCCTGAAAAAACACAATTTTTCAAGTTGCTTCAATTTCACCAGTGTGATTGTATAAGCAATTTAAATATTGACTGTCATGATGGAGACACCATTGAGTACGAAATTTGTTCTGAAAATTTTTCACCAATGATTTAATAATGGTTAAAGTGGTACTACCCATTCCACTATAATGAGAATCGGTTTTATTACAAATACTAATGGTCATGGTTAAACTAAGCACGTTAGTTGGATATACAAAAATCAATAGTCTATTTAAAAAAAAAGGTCTTCTTCTCCTTCTTCTTCTTCTTCATTGCCTTATTCCTTGCCTCCGCAATAACTTACCGATCTACGTATTATATGACCGAACCATCTTAATCTACTTTGAGGTAATTCCATTACCAACATAATGGTAATGGAATTAACTTTTGACTCGAATATAGTTATTTTTAATTCTGTTCTTCAATGTTACACCGGATGACACCATCTTAACATTCTCATCTCGGTTGAGTGTAATTTTTCCATATGATCTCTTTTTACTGCCCAATATTCAGAACCGTAAGTGTCATTACTGGTCGAACAACAGTTTCATAAAACCCTCGTTTTATTTTTGGTGATATTTTTCGATCAAATAAAACTCCAGACACTGATCTCCACTTGATCCAACCGCACTTTATTTGATGTCGAATATCATCATCGATTCTATACAAAATATTTAAACTTTTCAGTAACGGGAAGTGGATGACCGTTTAATATGATCGTGTTCCGTTTGGGGAGTCGATCGATTACCATTAAATGGAAAATACGTGTCCTTTGTTTTAGTGTGACTGATATGTAGACCGCGTAGGCCTCTAATACCGAATTCCACAGAATTATTTTGGATGTCAGTTCAATTCATAAAAAAAAAAAATTGTATTTCACCGACAATCACTCAAAACATTCGCATATCCATATAACTGTGAACGTCTAACATTCCAGGTATTGAGACCATTTTATCATTAGCACCGATATATTAATATCAAGATGGAAGTGTGATAATTGACTTGAAAAAAAAATTCTTGTCACCAGGATATTCCTGTTCCGTAGATACGTAAATCTGATCTACTATTACATATATTCCATCACTCCTAAATCTGACTATAGATATTTTAATCTGATATCAGCTTCTAGTAGACAATAGGCCGCGTTGAACACTTAGCAATCCACAGTTTCTAATATTGCGTTTCATATTGGTTTTTTTTTTTTGGAAAACAAAACGAATTCATCTGATGATTTAGTCCTTTCTCGGTTTTTATTCGAATGTTGTTCAACCAAAGAATATCTAGGTTGTGTTCATTGAATTCTTTGAGTCACCTGTGGCACTGCGTCTTAAATTGAAACATTTTACTAACGTTTAACGTTCCAAAACGTTTTCATTTTTCTTGTATTTCCCATCGGACATTGACAGTCGTTCATTGACTCGTGTATTTATTGATACGTAAACAGGATGATGTACTATATTGTTTGCCATTTGGTCCTAAATCAGATTGGGAAATTAGTGGATTTATGTAGCTAGAAACTCAAAAACAAACGAGATTCAAGATGTTATATATAGACGGAGAGCAGAATAATTTATATTGTACATTCTAATCAAAATTTATTTACTTTCCTAATAGCAATGTCCTATTTTAATATAATTATACATATATAAATAACTTCCATAAATGGATTGTTCTGAACTTTGTATAATTGTGTACTTAAATTGCCCTATGTTATACCCACAGCGAATATAATTATTATAACACTTGTATCATTAATCCATTTGAGTAACTTAATTAAATTAACTGAAAATGATAACAATTGTGTACAATTCTGTTGCGAGAATAAATTTAATAAAAATAAATTATGCAATTATTTCATTCTAACACAAAGCAAAAAAAAAAAAAAAACACATAATAACAATAATAATAAAATTACGAATGCATTAAATTCAATTAATTACCACTCCTTCTCAACTGCAATAATTTTTTTTTTCGTAAAAAGTTATTATTGTTATACCCCATTTAGCAATCACGTTAGTTTTAATGAAGTTTAATAGTTATATGCATTATTTCTTAGTTTCAGATCGAGGACTAAAAATTTGGGCATGCACCTGGATCAGTTGATCGAAGAGTTTTACGTGATAGTAAAATATCGGCAAAAGTAACGGTATGTAGGCTATAAAAGTAGGACAAAGGACTGTCTTTCATCAAATTGCAAGCATGTGCATCAGGAGAGCATAATGGTCAGGAGGCATTTTAGACACAAAAATTGAAATATATCACAAATGTGCACATCTTTTACGCATACCACTAGATTTGTTCACCAACAACTAAACTATGAAAATATGTTGCCGCACTCATATCCAGAGATCTCAGAATATGTGATAGGACTAAAATTTGCATCGAAATTCACAACTTTTTTCGATCAGAAAAATCTCACCAACTTTGTTGTTGGCGCATAATATGGCGAAATTATTTAAAAATTGATAAAAAAAAGTTTTCATAATTTTGAAGATCTGTATCAGAAGAGCATAACTTACAAAAGCAAGAATATGTTTTGTTTACAATTGAAAATATCTCATGGACGGTTACATATATAAACTCAGTTCACGCCAGTAGAGTAACTACCTGCCAATCTTTAACTATTCATTGATATATAACACCAACATAAAGGTCTGTTTTCTTGGTGCAATTATTGAAAAATTGTTAAAATTAATTTTAATGATTTGAATATTGTTGCATAACAAATACGACCCGATATTTAACAATCAGCCATCTATCCATCGTACATATAGACAATTTTTCTCATATTTTGCAGTACTCAAAATAATTAGCACAGTCAATTAAATACACTTTTTTAATCGTTAAAATTAAAGTACGAGTATATAAATTTTTTGTTCATTTTCCACCCTTACAATTAAGAATAAAAACAATTGAGAATTTCATATTTTTTTTTTTTTTTTGTAAATAAATCCTTTTCATAAAACAACCAACACAGGATTTGTTATAGTTGGAAACATAATATGAAATGAGATTTTTCTTTTCTTTTTTTTGAAAAAAATCAATAATTTCCTATTATTTTCCATAGTTACTAAAATAAATACCCTTTTTGTACATAAAATACACATTTTCCTAGAATCAAGAACTTCCGATATGTAAACAAAGTACGACTATTATATAGTGTATAACGGTTGCCATATACCTTTTCCTTATTACATCAGTAATAGAAGCCGACTTTTAAATTTTCACGAAAATAGTTGCTTAAAATAGCATCCGTCAATGCCACGCCGTATGACAACAATCAACATTCTTAACTCGTATGTGTGTAATTTCTGTATATCTAATAACATTTAGATCCGCTTAAGGACAGTGGTCAGTCGAATTACAGGCTTATGTACGTTTCATTTAAAATTTGGTAGGATCATAAGATTTGACAATTCCGCACGGCCTCACCTATCTTAAAGTATTACAATTTCAGCAGTAGTAGACACTGTCATAAGTAATTTCATCCGTCAAATAGCTTTACAAGTTACAGTGATACCAATGATGCTAAACGTTTAGATCGATCAAATTCGGCAGTTACTAAAGAAAATATTAAAAAAAGCGCATCGTATTTTTTTTATGAATGATCAAAAAGTTAAAGTGGATGCTATAACTGACACCGTAAAGATATCAACACGGGGACATCACATTTTACATGCACACGTATATATAAAAAAAAAACTGGTTGCACGGTTTTCTAACAACCGACAAGAAACAGTAGTGTGATGATGATTCAGAGAATACTCTGGCGTTGTGTCAGCGTATGTCAACATAATATTTGTATCCTAATTAAAATGATGAAATGATGAAATCTCAGTAATATCAAGAGTAATTTCGATTTTTTAGACTAATTGTTGCAGTTAAATATTTATCATATGAGTATAAAATGTAGTAGGGCATTAGTACGTATTTTACCGTTTACAACATGTCCCAATCTCTAACCGTTTACAACATTTTTTTTTTTCGATTTTTTAGACTAATTGTTGCATTCAAATATTTGGCATATGAGTATAAAATGTAGTAGGCATTACTACGCATTTTACCATTTACAACATGTCCCAATATTTAACCGTTTACGAGACATCGCAATTTTTGTTTCTGATGAAAAATGTTGGTACATTTCATAGGTGTGTGGATTTGTATCAGGACTTCATAATCTTCTGAAGATCAATTTTATTTAAATTGGAAATATCTCGGAAACGGTTATAGATGAGTTTTCGTGTCTGAGGATGAAATAATGTAGAAACTCTTTTCAAAACATGGTATTTATAAGCCATATAGACATTAACATTATTAGTTATAAAAAGTTTGGCAATTATATACATATCTTCAGTATCCTGATCAGTGATATATAGTTTCAATATCTTAATGTTTGCCAGATTCTAGGTACTATAACAAATACCCTCTCAAAACCTATGAATGGCAATTCACTTTTATTATCTCTGTACTTTTCAACCTGTTGACGTAGACAGAATTGGAACTGATTTTCTGAAATATTAATTAAATCATATAGTCAAATATTTTCAACGATATTTTTAAGTTATGTAAACAGTAAGTAGTTTGAGTAATGCGGAATGGGAAAAGATAGTTTTGTCTTGAGCAATTTGTCATTACAACACATAATCATACGTTTTTGTTTTTAACAATTGAAAACCAATGTCACATAAAACTTTACAAAGATCTGATGAAATGTCATGTAGACCAACTGCCCTTATTTCGTTTTATCTTTTTCACATCGTTTTCAACTTCATATGGAGTATGTTTATTGATTGGATTCAAAATTGGAGTTGATGCAGAAATCTATCAGTAGTCAAAACATTACCATTTCCAGTTTCTATAGATTTGCCTGTAACATTCCTATGTGTGTAGAAAAATTTGTAGATATGGTTGTGATCGTCAAACGCAAGGCGTCCATATAGCAATTTATGTTTCTAGATTTAACAATTGCAACTGAACGTTTTGCTTTATGTTTTGCCCGTTTATATACTTCTAAATCAGGATTAGAACGAACTATTATAATCAAGTTTCGTATGATGCTTTTTAACACCTGATTTTATCATGAACATAAACAACAATCCACCAATAATAGTTTTTTTTTTAAATGCGAAGAATCTTTGACCTACAAGGACATTGTTGTGTTTTTTTTTCTTTTTTAGAAATCCTTTCGAAGATATTTCACATAATCTGTTGTTCAGTTCCTGTATGTATTTTAAACCACTTTATTTTTGTGGTATATAGTTTTTAAGCACTTTTTATTTTAATTTGATTTTGGCTACTATCATGCTGTCAGGATCGCCAGGTATTACTTTGCAATTTTTAACATATTTACAACTGAATATATGACGAAAATTACATTTGGATTTGATTTGTAACAACACTACATCCATCTAGATTATCCATATTGAGTATCGATTCGCTTAATGAAAGGTCAAATGTAAAACCAATTTAAAGTCATTCCAAAATCCAATTTTTGTGAATTATCATCTGATCCCATATGTGTGATTGCTGAAAATGCTTATTCCATATCTTACTGGTTCGACAGAGTTTTAAATTATTTAAAATATAATTTAATAATATTTTGCAGAAGCTAATCTTTGAGAATATCACCGAACATAAATTACAGACAACAAAGTTAAGTGTCGGTTAAATTTTTCATTTTGTTTCTTCTCGAGTGCATCCTATAAAATGTACATGCTATCACCATATCCTCGACACATATTAGTTCTTATAATAAAAGTCTCATCAAATATGTATATTCAATCATATGGCAAATCATTTAGGGTTAAAAGTTTAAATTTCAACAAGTTTTTTCTTTGAAAGGAGAATATAATAAGAGATTCTAGTACCAAGAATGTAAGTCCTATAACACACAGTTCCACAATATATACGTACATTATTTATATCCCGTCTATAAAAAATGTATGTAGGTATATTTGCATATTCAATCATTTTCGTCACCATGTAGAAAGTGTCTTGGCAAAATATTGTCTCAATTTGGATTATATACTTTCATATCAATAAAATTCAATTTGTGTTAAGAAAATTTATATGTTTGTATAACAATTTATTTATACCCCACACTTAGTCAAGGATATTAAATTTGCAGGAATCTTTCAGTTTATTAACACGCCACGTATTTCTAAAACGATTAGAATTTACTTAATTTTGTCACGTTATATTTCATTTGTTTCACAATTTGACACAAAAGATTATATTTAATTCGATTTATATAATTAGCATTTAATGCTTGCGTAATATAAATTATACGACAGTATTTTAAGTGGATAGATGAAAGGAAGGTATAACATTTATATGGTTCATCATTGTAATTTAAACCCTAAGAACTCAAGGGCGTAATTTGTCGCTTGCTACACGCATATAGCATTAAATGGTAACTGGGAAACTGCATTAGTTTCTAATATACTGTGAAACATGAAAGTTGATAGTTGATTATATGAGCAAAATAATTTCACAGCTATATATATAGTTTGTCTATCAGTGCCCAAAGAAGATACAAATACTAATATTTATGAAGCAGCGATATAGCACGTCATAACATATATTGTGATTATGGCACCATGGAGTTGTAGAATTTAGTTTAAGCAAATTTAAGATGATCCATTCGATTCCGATATGGTTGCTGTTGTAAATCTAGTATTCTCTAAGGATGTACATTTTTTCTATCTAAACTCTTATATTTCAATCATTTTGCAACATAGTCTATATACGAGTATAGCGGTTTTGAATCTTACTGATTTTGAATTTGTAATATTTCATATACTATATTAATTATAGACAAGAAATAGATGTTCTACTCTCTAAATTTTACATTCTAAATTGAGTTCGTTTTTGGTACTCCCAACTCGAAGATCTGATTGGAGTAGTAGTTTACCTCTGGAATTCTTTACCAAAATTGAACTATATTTCTACCATAATAAATAATAAATAATTTCCTTTCTTTCTCATTTCTTCCATTTGGCTTTTGTTTCACTGCCCGCGACAGCCTGACGCAAAGTCAAGAACCCATTGATTTGAACAATCTTCACCATTCTTATTTTCACAGAATCTTAACGAAAGCCGAACATATGCCAATATTTCGCACACGAGTTCCGTCACCAATTTTATGTTATTATCGAATTGGCAACAATAATAGCCTAGGATATATTGCTTTGGTAATGGCGGCACAATGCCCATGTTACGGTGATTTTCATTGAATCTAGATTTAAGCTAGAATATGGTAGCCACATATTTGTCTGGAAACCCTTAAATCATGGACTAAGAATGTTATGCCTTTGGAATGTAAATGAACAACTCAAACAACTGAATGAGACACCAAAGTAAAAATGTTGTCAAACGTCGACCTCATCATTTACTGGATGGAAAGGAATCGTAAACAATAAGTAGAGAGTGCAAAATAGTATAACAATTTCAGGAATATACACATATGTGGAAATTAATGTAAAATGCTGGCAATAAGATCGGAACTCATAATATCTGCAAAGAATGACTAATCCATCAAAGAATCATCAGTTTAACATTTATTTATTACCAGAAAACAAAGGACACCATCAAGACTGTATATGAAAGCATTCGACTTTTGTATTCCTATATATATGTATGAATTTGAACTTTATCAAAGTCGATTAATTCTGGAATATTTTGTCTCGCAGATACTTGCCACAAACCAAGCATTTTCTTCTCATATATTAACGTTTACCACAGATGTTTTAAGTCCACATAAATCCCTTTTAAGAATGTAACGAGAAAGATAGGAGAAATATTTTAAATAGCATAAATCAAAGTATGAGCTAATTACGTACCAATTAAGAATCGTGTACATATTACACCCGCATATTTGTAATATTCAAATATTATTTACATACTAATTAATAAAATAAAATCAAAACATAGACTCAGATCTCTACAAATCTATGCATAAAAGAGATTTATTGGTTTGTAACAGTCTGTATTTTAAGATAAAAATCCAAGTTCTTAATGTAAATTTAAGCTTCCTAAGAGTATAATATTCAAACAAACATGTTAAGCTTACTTGACAATTTATTTATATAAAATAATGCGTTTTGATTTATTTCCATGTTGTCTCTTAAACACACATAATAGTAAAGTGTATGGTACAATTTAACGAGTGAGGTTCATACAAACAAATTATATTTTCCTATTCCTTTGATTTTACCGAAAATTATATACTATGGTCTAATATTACATAATTATCTAGAAAAATGGTTCGGAAAAGACGCCCTATTCCGCAGCAAATGCAGAGTATAGAATACATGCCATTTTTTGTAAGAAAAAAAAAGTTTATTGAGACCAGAATGATATAAATTCATAATCTTACCATTCATACCAGATGATTATTGGAATAGATGCATCAAAACTGAAACCGCAATTTAAATTTAATGGGTTATTTCTCAATACCATAATAATACTTTCTAATTGCCATACAATATTTCTGCTCTGCGGCAGCACCAAAACTAAAAATGAAAAATTTGCGTTTATCTAAACATATAGGTGACATATGCGATGATTGGATAATATATTTCACCAGGTGTACATAAACCAATGCAATATGTACTACTTTAATAGGTTAACCACGTGCTTTTCATTCATAAAAACATGTGATATATTTAAATTTCCCGCCAATGAAACTTATGTTTATTTTGAATATAGAGTATGTTCGTCAATTTATGAATTCCTGATACAAATGTGAAAATGACCATAATCACCAAATTATAAGAACCATAATAAATTCCTGGACCAATTTGAAGATATACATTACATTATAAATCTTTACGTCAATTCAAGACTCAGATTTGTTAAATACAATTCTAATTACAAATTACAAAATTAACCTCAATATTATAATAGAATTGTCTACCATGCTGTACAAATGAGTCGTTTATCTCTCATGTGGCGAAACTGTTTATTTGATTGATTTTCCACCTATTCTTCGGTTTAGTTTCCTCCCTTTACTATTCCTATTTAATTGCTTTCCTGCCCATACTACTTTAAACACAAGCAGTCTGTTAAATGCTCTTTTTTCTCACATATTAACAATAAATATCAGTGTAAACTAAAAGTACCTCTAAAACGTGTGTCAAAATGGTCACAGGTTATAACACATGTACAAAGGATTTTTTAGAATTGAAGATCACTATGATTGATTGATTAGCAGTGGCGGATCCGACTAAATCTACGAAGGATCCTAATTAGCACGTTGGTGCCGATTTGATACCACACACTTTAGGAAACCATAGGAGTTCTTCCGTTTTACTCCGCCCAAACTCGGGCCAAATAATTCTAGATAATCTGCATGTGTAGGTGCGCTGAGTGGCAGAGAAACTTGTTCCGCCAGTGATACATAAAGACCCAAACACTGCCTGGATAGTTCGTCGGCCCTCTCATGACCTGCAATGTCCCTGTGGCCAGCAACCCATAGCAGTGTAATTTCGGCCGCGTTACTCCATCAATGCGAGGAAGCATTTCTCGACCAATTTTGATTTGCAGACCGACGAGGTAAGTGATATAATGGGGGCCATACTGTGCGTGGCTATCGACACTCGTTATACGAGAATCGAAGATCACTATACTTAAGGTTATATCCTATTATAATAGTCGGACAATATCCAAAATTGTATATAACGGTTTGAAATATGAAGAAAGTTTAGTAATTTTAGCAGCAATTTTGGTAGAAATTTCATCGACTGGGTTACAGAAGCTATAAAATTGTGTTTCGCTATCATTTCTAGCAAAAATTATAAAATGGAATTATATATCTTCTTGACGCTATATGCTTTGGACAATATTTTCGTAATGCTATATCTATCCGAGCGCTGAACGGTGGAGTTATGCACAACTATGAAAATAATTTTTTTGTCTATGCTAAATTCAGTTAAGCCACAAAAAAAGAAACTAAATCTAGACTTTAGATAGCCTATTTTTAATGTTTGTTCCACACATACAATTTTTTTTTTCTAATTTATATCATCCTTCTGTAGGAATATAACCGGTATAGGAAAGGTATATATAAATTGACGAATGGAATAATCAACCCATAACTTCCATCACATTATATATCAATTCAATTTCTAATATGCGATCGAGGTAACAAGGAGAATATCTGTAATGTTTTTTCGTGATGAATGGAATGGCCGAATATCATCTAAATTACTCAATACATCACCAGGTTTTCGATCACAATATACGAGTGAGTAATGGCGTATGATCGAGGCTAAAAACATGGTGTTATATTGTGTTTGTTGAACAGCATTTTTAGCAACATACTAGAAAGTTCTGAGGATTTATTCACTATGTTTTAAAAATATTCAAATGTATAACCGGATAATTATAAATTATCTTATATTTTCTCCAATTGATAAATTTAAATTATAGTTATTTCAGTGCACTATTTAATAATACGGCAAAGTAACATAGAAGAAATGCTCTAGGCAACCATTTGTACAACAAACAACAAATTTGTGAAAAATGAAAATTTTACATTTACAACGCATTGATCCCAGATGTTTATTGTACAATAACATGTGTATTGTAAGTTGGAGAATTAGGGCCAAAGTAAGAAAAAAAAAAAAGATCCCTAAAACCAGTGTTTAGTGACTATATGGGAGTAAAACGGGAAGATAAACGTTATTGTACAATAACATGTGTATTGTAAGTTGGAGAATTAGGGCCAAAATAAGAAAAAAAAAAAAAAAGATTCCTAAAACCAGTGTTTAGTGACTATATGGGAGTAAAACGGGAAGATAAACGAGAAGAAGGGAAAATAAAGAACTAGCCGAAGCGCGTTATACCGATATCGGCGACTAAAATATCGATAATTTAATTAGTGTCCTTGAAGCAGTAAGGCCAAAACAGAGATGATCTCTGATTCATTTAAACTCCGTTGACCAGTGTCCCCAAACACTAGTGTCTCACATTTGTTCAGGTTTAATTTAATTTCCCATACTTTTAGCCAATCGCTTATAGTTTTTAGATTCATGATTGCAGTTACAGTCGATAAGTTAGTATGTGAGACAAGTAAAAGAATATCATCGGATGGAGTATAGGTATATCGGTAATATAAAACGTGAAAAGGATAGTAGCAATTACGGACCATTGTATAACGTCAGTAGATATTGCTTACATATTGGACATGTGGTCACCAATGCGAACCCTAAATGATCGGTTCGTTAGAAAATTATAGATTATAGATAGAGTGATCATTAAAAACATGAATATATTTTAGGTTAAAAATTAATACCGCTAGTCCAAACTATGCCGAAAGTCTTCTAGCAGAATTTTGACTTGTCAAGATGATGGTGATCATGATAATTGCATTGATAAAATAGGACTTGAGAATTAATGAACTACTCCACTGGATTATTCATGTATTGGAAGTGGACAAGTATACATTGATTTTATATTGATTTCCATAGATGGACACGGTCAAAATGATGACCATGAGATACTATATGTAAACATTTTGTTTTAATTTATTCGTGTAATCGCGTAAATATGAATGCAGGGGTATTTAATTTAATATACTGAAATAAGTGAATTCAATTAATTTTTTGAAGCTATGAGAATGCGAATGTCCTTTTTAACATATATTATGATTTTAGTCAAATATTGAATTTAGAAAATTATATAATTTACATTTTTTGTGTTCATACTCGTATATATGCTAAAATAATAGCAATGTAAATAGACGATAGTCAGAAACAAATGTGAGTTCTTATCATTAGAATATCTTTTTTAATAAAAGTTCTATATATTTTACACTCATGTGAGTTTAAATTTATGATAAAGAGCAATTCTTTTTGGTTCAATTCTACAAATTCACAGGAAAATCTAATATTATCTAACTGGAAAATATAATGCCATTACAGAATATGCACCAATAGTTTTGAATAAAATAAATGGAAAATATTTCGTTAACATTAACATTATTTGTTATTATTGCATTTATACAAAAATATTTTCCAAAGTTGAAAGCATAATAATATTGTTGACTTGTTGTTGTTCACGTCTTTGTAATTTTTGCAGAGTTTTCACATTTTGAATATTAGCATTATATTTAATTTAACATAATAATAAAAAAAAAAATGGTAGCAATGAAGGAAAAAGGACAAAAGAAAAAAATCCTGCAAAATATAAAAGCTTAAATTAATAACAAACAATTTTTCTCTGCAAATCAATTAGCATAATTAATTAGGCGAGACAGAGGATTTTATTAAGTTGATATATACATACGAGCATGTATACACATTTAATTTGTATAGATAATCATCGTCTGGATGTTATTAACTTCAAATGAACCTATTCAGAATTATTTTAATATTATACTTAAAATGTCCTTCTGGCAGTCTTACATAGGCAATCTACATTTAAATTACAAACAGTGACTTGTGACTATTGTGACCAGAAAAACTAACATGTAGCCACATAAATTATCTAGGATAGATATGGGAATAGCAATCTACAATTTCGTGACAATAAGTATTTAAAAAAAGGCAAGTTGTTGTTAAATTTGTTGATAATACGCATATTAATTCAAAGTGTTTTGCAAATAACTAAATATTAAATAACAATTTATTTTGGCTACTCCTACACTTATGTGTAACACGTTTGATTGGAGTGAAAACGGGTTCAATATTACTTTGAAAATTTCTAGATTTATGATGAAATATTTGTAATCTATCTAATTGTTGTTTTTGAATTCGGATAGTTAGTGACACAAACCAATTAGCTGCTCCAAAGTGTATTGTATTTAATGATGATATTATTGCAATTTGTTTAATTGTTGTTTTATGGATTTTAATAGTTATTGGTACAATCCTACCGGCTGCGCCAAAATATTATGTATTTTATTGGTTACCGTTCAAAAGTCAAAGAATTTTTTTGCTTTGTCTATAAATACTATTTATATTATCTATTTAAAATATGATTGTATATAACATAAGTCTTTGGCGTCCATATTGATTGTTGTAATTCAACCAAGCACCATTAACATACATCTACATTTTGGTTCGGCCGATAAGATCGTGTCAATAATGCATTATTAAACATTTTTGTTGTTATTCAACCAAGCACCATTAACATACATCTACATTTTAGTTCGGCCGATAACATCGTGTCAATAATGCATTATTAAATACAACACATTTTGGAGCAGCCGACAGGTTTGTTGCTAATAATTCTTAAAATTTCACAAAGAACAATAATACATTATATCAATTTTACCATTAAACATAAAATTTTAGCGCAGCCGATAGATTTGTGCCAATAAATCTCAAAATTTACAAACATCAATTAGATGTTACAACAATTTCATCATTAAGTCTCAACATTTTTGGTGTAAACGGTAGGATCGTGCCAATAACTCATCAATAAATACAATACATTTTGGTGCTAATAACTCTTATAATTCACAAACAACAATTAGATAGATTACAACAATTTCATCATTGAACACATCATTTTGGCGCAGTTGATAGGTTCGTGCCAATAACTCTCAAAATTCATAAACAACAATTTCATGATAAAGTCTTAACATTATCAAAATTATGTCCATATTATACATGCAAAAGGGCGTAAAACTGCCTTTTAGAAATGTTTACAATTTTTATTGTTCCGGCAACGACGCTTATTTATTATCCGAAATCATCCATAAAGATACAAAAGAGCTGCGGTAATACATATGACTGGCTGTACTCATAGTAATTTATGTCGAACTCAACAATGAACTTCGAACTAAAAAAAACAATGCCCTCATGGGAACCACCATATTATCATCCGAGCTCCATTTAAGGTTCAAGACTTTAAAATTTACAGTATAGGCCTCTATGCTCTTGATCTCTATGATCTTTTATTATGGTATTATGTTAACGTTAAAATCTGCTTGCCATGAATTTGAAACTAATCAAACTGAATAACGCATTTTCATCTCATAGATTGACTTTAGCTCACATGTGTTCAATGATGTCACATCCATTTACGTATTTCAGTTGCAATTAATCATTATGCATATAGAATTTGGAAGGCATAAGATGTTATGAATTGATTTTAATTAAAAAAAAAAAAAAAAAAACGCTAAAAGCATGCAATACTTTCCTTGCCCATTATAAAGAAGATTACAGAATATATGCTTCTTTAATGGTTCTGTTCATAAAAATCTATTCTATAAATTGGTGGGTGCGGGGGTTGTAAGGTTTGGTATTAAATGCTTGTTTATGTACAAGAGCAAAATAAGCCGTAAGAATAAAAATAAAATGAACTCGTTAAATTTTATGATAGTGAAAAATAACATTTTATTTAGGATTTAAAAGTTGAAAATATGCACAGTTTTGTTTATTTTAAATTTTATATTTCACTACACGACTGAGCGTACACGTATATATATTTCGAATTTCGAATTTCGAATAGTCTATTGTAATATGTACGATTGTTTTCTGATAAATTCAATATAATATACAGACGTACGGACGAGAGTGTATATATCGGTCTATAAACCTTTAAAGCACACTCATAATTTAACGAGAATTGAAATGCATTTTATAAGAAATAATCTATTTGAAACTTTATTCGAATATAAGGTTTTTTGCAATTTTTTTATACTTTCTGATAAATAAAAAAAAATATAGCGATGAATATTTTTTGCATTCCAGTCTAATGAATTTGAATTTGATTCAGAACAATAATTTCGAAATTCGATCGATTACAATAGCATATAAATTTGTTATTGCAAAAAAGGTTATAAATCTGCGAATTGATGAGGTAAGAAATTATCGAAAGAAGATATTTACACGTACCAGGTACAAATCATCTGGGAAAAGTGATTTTGTGAATAGTATAGAAAGGAACAGAATTATTAGAAATACTAAAGTTAATAATAAATTAATTTACTGTAGCATCAGCTAAATATGGGGAATTTGATGAAGGGTTGATATACGTCATCGAAATGAGTGTATTACACACACAGAATTTAAGATCGATAAATGCGAGCCTAATAAATGTCAGCAACGTAAAACTTCAACCAAATTATGCATATATTTATTTGTCACTAGTTTTTTATTCAAATCCTTTAAACGTTTAAACAATTGAAGTGGTTACGTTATATTTCGTTATTTTATGTTATGTCGTCTTGTAGTATTTTTTTGACACGCATTATTATGCTTTTTCCTAACTTATGCACCAGTAGACTATGTAGTGGGCTAAGTAGACTATGTAGTGGACTAATTTGAGGTATGTTGAGACGAATTGAGTGTCCTAATAATATTTAGATATATATTAATCTTCAACAGAAACTCAATCGCAAATTATGTCCAATTCAGGTAAATGTGAATAAAATTGAAATTGAAGAAAATATCTCGGAAACGGTTAGAGATAGAGATTTTTTTGACTGAGGATGAAATATGTAGAAAGTCGTTGCGCATCTTTGGCATATTAAAAGCGATGCTGAAATCACAGTAATATGACGAATTTTTTCGATTTTATATACTAATTGTTGCATTTAAATATTAGGCATGTGAGTATAAAATGTAGTAGACATTTGTATATATTTTACCGTTTACAACATGTCCCTATCTCTAATCCTTTACGAGACATTGCAATTTTTGTTTCTGATGAAAAATGTTGGTACATTTCATAGGTTTGTGAATTTTTATCAGGACTTCATAATCTTCAGAAGGTCAATTATACTTAAATTGTAAATATCTCCGATACTATTTAAAGGTAAATAATGACATATTCTACAAATTCACTAAATTTGGAAGTTTGAACAAACGAACAAAATCTTTGTTCCCATAGGCATTACGTAGACATTTTATCCTAATTACATAAAATGTTTAAGATAAATTGTTGGTAATAGTGAAAAACGTACAAGTAATTTATGTGTAATTAGTTATGTATAAAGATAGAGAATGCCGTGTTTCGTGGTGTACTATACATATATGAAGGTTGATTGATTTTACACGCAATATTCAGGACGAATTCCTTCATTAACTCATCACCACATATTTGTGTTTTCAAGCATAAATATGTCAAGAGCATGTGAAAGCTTATTTGATAGATGATATTGAATTGCGTAAACTATTCCTCCATAT
>JANSTX010015319.1:0-17397 GCA_027564355.1 Penthetria funebris
TGGAGCAAGCAATTTTAAATAGATAGATCTTCTCAAAAAAATATAATTTTGCTTTTCAAAATTATTTCAAAATCATTATCACTTGATTCTAACTGTATGACAATTTACAATATTATTTAATATTAAAAGGATAATGCATGGATGAGCGACTAGTAGCTATTCCCGACGAGTGATCAGGACTAATCAAAATGAGTATGTGTCGTGATTGTCAAATAAACCACTAACAACCTAGGTGTAACTATGTATTATTTAAATTTTATTTATTAAAATTGAATTATTTAAATGTTAAACCGAACAACTATATTTTCCATTGGCAAATTTCATTTTATAGTTGAGTTGGTTTACATTTGATATATCACGGTATATTAGAAACGGTAATTTAACATCGTTGATCCTTTCAAATGCACCCATGTAGTGTAAAGATTGATTTGAAACACACATTTGGTGTTAGATCATCAAATTAAACATACTGTGTCAATATTTGGTTATTGTAATTATATACATGATTAGATCACCACTAACAATGGAAAACACTAATAAAATTTTATTCAATTATAAAAAAAATAACTTTAAATTGAAAGATATGTATATGAAATTAATAGGTATAATATCACATGATAGTCAGACTGAGATATTAATTAAATTTTAAAAAAATATTTAAAAACAAAGTTAATATAAGAATGTTTTCAAAAATATGATATGTGCAAAAATACTATTATAACAATAAAAATGTTAAAATTGAAAACATTAATTCACAGCTGGGTACATTATGGGTTTTTTTTTTTTTTAAATTATGAGTAATTAATTATTTTTTATTTCCTTAATGGTTAGTTGTAGCCATATAGTATGTACTCGTATGGCTGGTGAATTTAAATTTTTTTAGTAAAATGTTTACACAGTGAAAGAAATATTTAGTTCAACTATTGATTTTCCCTGAACACTAACTCACAGTAGGGAAGAAATTACAATTTCTTAACAAATGGCACACAAACATTTGATTAAAAATAAAATTTAGTAATGGAAATTTGTGTATGTTGGATGGGTGTGCTTACTTATTTTAAAAGTTTATTCTGAATTTCAGTCGCTATAACTCACATTCAAATTCGTTAACTAATTTATGTATTCAATAGGTACTATAATTCCATTTTATATACAAAGCAGAAACACAGAAAACCAATAAAAAGTGCTATGTTTTCTAATTACATTTAATGAATTTTTTATAATTTCATAAAACTTTCAGTTTTCAAATTGAAATTCCATATTGATTTTATCATTTAAATTTAAAAAGAAAAACAATATTACATAAATTAAAGTTAAGATATATATTGAAATCGATTTTTTTTTTTTAACAAAATTTCATGTCATCATCATCGTCCCCATCAGTATAATTTGAAATTTCTCTTTGCATTACAAACAATTACCCTTATATCATTATACTGGAATTATCAATAGTAATTCCTTTCAATATGATTAATAGCCTTCGAAACTTAATAGTATTCTATCATACAAATTAAAAAAAAAAATTAAGGCATACGCTTTCTGTAAAGTGTAGAAAATGTGAGTTTCTAAATCAAAGTAACATATTCATAATCATTCCAAACACAAAAAAAAAAAAACTAAGTTGATCAGTAGTGCATAATGGATATTGCGGTAACGAATTAGTATTTTCTTATTTAATTGCCAACATTTACAGTACTTCTTATTTGTGATACAATTAGTGTCGTTTTAATATGCCTTATCTATCTAATATAACATCCCTTCTTTCTACCTCAATATAAATACGAATTGTTAGTCTATTTGCCCTATCAATTTTAACAGCGTATGGAACCTATATATGTATTTATGATTATAAAATTAGCCTATGTATAATAAGTTTATGGGTGCTCCCTTCTCACCTTTTATAATTTACTATATGAATCCCAGTAAACAGAGGTATAACTTTTTCTGCTGGTGATGGAATCGTCTTTACCTCCGTTGGTACGCTTTTACCAAATTGTATCCACTGATTCGACTGTTTAATCAACACTTGGAATTCAATTTTTGCAATTATAAACAAAACGAATTATACTATGTCAGTCTGTCCCAAATTTTGAATGTGATCTTTTAAAGAATGTGGCCGATCTAAAAAATAATAACGTTTTTATAGTAATAATGCGAATGCTCTTAGATTTTTTGCTGAACTATCAATCCACCCTAGTTATTATAAAGGATTTTGTGAATTTGAATTTGAATGTATGACATTTTTCGTTCGCTGTGTTTTTATATTATTAGTGTTTCTATAGATTTATATACGTAGTACACTCAATTAATTTGTATAAGTACTACACTGAATAAAATAAACCGTAAGAAACTTAATGATAAAGAGATTCGTTAACGAAGTAACGGTACATAACGCATAAAAATTATAATATGTATATTTTGTAACGCTATATACTTAATACTGCTAAAAATTCCCATTCGCAAATGGTTGCCATTTTGATTACATTATTTTGTCACAAAAATAGCGCGCATATAAAAGCAATTGCGAAGTGATTTTATCAAATTAGTATTACCATATATAAGTGGCGCAAAATTATTTTTAAAAATAGACTACTAAAGTATACATTAAAAAAAAAAAACAAAAATTCCAGTCAAATTTATTGCGGTTAAAATTATATTCTTTTTTTATAAAATTTTAAATTCGCAAATATGTACATCATAATTTAATTATATATAACACAAATTTAATTACTAATTTTGTCATACATATTTATAGATTTAATTATATGGTGTAATTAAAAGACAAATTATGTAAACAACCAAAAATTTAAAATTCAATTTAATTAAACTGATAAATTCTAAATGTTGTATTTAATACTTAAAATCTCATAAGTTATAAATTACGAGTATGTTTAACTTAAAATACATCATAAACAAAAGAGAAAAAAATTTATTTTTTTAAAAAAAAAAAATATAAAAACTAACAATGTTATGGTATTCTCGAGTACGGGCCTAAGTAAACATAATGTAAGAAGTTTTAAAATTGTTTATAAAACAAGGATTTAGTATAATTAAATGTAATGTATAATTAAGATAGAAAATTAATTGTGCTGGTGTAATGACAACGACGACGCCACCTCTAGTTGTTTTTAACAGCTTTTTTAATATTAATAATGCTAATAATAATAATGTTGATGTCATATATAATAATAGTGTTGACACATTAGATGGTACAATAACAACAAGGATATTTTTTGAAGGTGCTAATATTGGTGATGTTGTCTTTACAAATGCAACCCAAATGGACATTATTAACAATCGAATTATACAAACAACATTTTGTATTTTATATACAGTCATATTTGTGTTAGGTGTTTTCGGTAATGTTCTAGTGTGTTATGTTGTATTTAGAAATAAGGCTATGCAAACTGTAACAAATTTATTTATTACAAATTTAGCACTATCAGATATTTTATTATGTATATTGGCTGTACCATTTACACCATTATATACATTTTTACGTCGATGGATATTTGGTACCGTATTATGTCATCTGGTACCATATGCACAAGGTTGTAGTGTATATATATCAACATTAACACTTACATCAATTGCAATTGATCGATTTTTTGTTATCATTTATCCATTTCATCCAAGAATGAAATTATTAACATGTTTATTAATTATATTAAGTATTTGGACATTTTCATTACTTGTAACATTACCATATGGATTGTATATGCAAGTGGCTCATTCCAATTTTACAGGAGCATTTAATCATTATTGTGAAGAGGATTGGCCATCAGAATATTATCGCAAAATCTTCGGTTCATTAACATCAATGTTACAATTTGCATTACCATTTATTATAATATCATTTTGTTATATATGTGTGTCGATAAAATTGAATGATCGAGCCAAAACAAAACCAGGCACAAAAACAACTAAAAAGGAGGAATTGGAACGTGATAGAAAAAAACGAACAAATCGTATGCTTATAGCTATGGTGGCAATATTTGGTATTTCCTGGTTACCAATTAATGTGGTAAATGTAATTAATGATTTCTATGTAAATACTGATGAATGGAAATTTTATAATTTTTTATTTTTTATTGCACATTGTATATCAATGTCGTCAACATGTTACAATCCATTTCTGTATGCCTGGTTAAATGATAATTTTCGTAAAGAATTTAAACAAGTGTTGCCATGTTTTAATCAACGAATTAAACGTAAACATAAAACCGATAGTCAACGATGGCAACCGGAACCAACTTATAACGGTAATAATGAAACAATACAGGAATCATTGGTAACATCAAGTTGTGCAAAGAGTAGTTATCCCTCATCATTTGGACCACGTGATTCATTTCAATTGGGCAATAATGGTGCCCGAAATTCGACAACATTTACCGATCATTCAATTTTATTATCAGATATTAATATTAGTACAATGGCACCATCAAATAAACAACAACAACAACAACATCAACAACGTAATAGTAATAGTCCAGAAACAATTCAATTGCCGTCTGGTGTTTTAGAAACAAATTTTGAAGATTCATCAGAAATTGTATATCAACCAAGTAGAATAAGATTTCAGAATAATGTTTCAGAAGAATGTTGAAATTAGTTTTAATTCGGATGTACATAATGTTATTATTTTATAATGGTAAGTATTATGCTGTAATTTATATATTATATATATACTTTCATATATCGTATATATCTATCAATCTAAATTAGCATTTTCAATAAATATTTGCTTATACATCAGTCATTCTTAATATATTTTCAATATTATTCAGTGTTTACTTAAATTTTACTTCAAAGATGGTCAGCTATTAGGAAATTTATACATTGCATGTAGTCTATAATATATATATTTAGCAACATGTACTTTTAAGCATATTTTGTCGAGTACTATACACGCATTCTATCAAGAAAATTAAATTCCGAAGACTGTAGTATTTTATTATCATAACATAAAATTGAAAAATATGACTTGCAAATTGCTTACACAATATATTATGCTGTTAAAGCAATTGTTTACTTTAATGTTTAGTATATAGAAGAAAAGTCCTTTGTTCTAAAATTACATTTTCTTTTTTACAATTTCCCAATGGGTGGTTTGAGTTTATTTATTGTAAAAATGATATCTTTTTTATTTGAAAATAAAAAGATATCATAAAAATGTCTAATTTGAAAAATTAATATCCCTTATATTATGTATATCAATGAGGTCCTGTTGACTGTTAGAAGCATGGTATTTTTATTTTGCTGTACAGTGTGATCTGTAGAGTGAAGGTTACAATAGAGTAAAGGTTGCAATTGAGTTATTGCTGCTTTTCTTCTTCTGCTTCTTCTTCTTCTACTTATTACTCCTCTATACCTTCTTCCATCTTCTTTCTCCATGCATTATTTTGTCATTCAATGTTCATCCTATTAATTTCCAATCGATTTCAGCATAAATTTATGACGCGAGTATATCATATGTCCGTCCATTTGTTCATATTTAAAAACGATAACAAAGAAGACCTAAACATATCGTATTAAAAAATGGCATGTGAAATTTTCAAAAAATTTGTAGATTCAAATTCAAAATAAGTGCAATTAAATTATAGGTATACACAGAGTGATTCTTTTAATCCATGTGAAGTATTAGACAATGTAAGGTTATCTACTTCTCGGAGAATGAAGAAAACGAGTAATGGTATCATGGATAAAAAGTTTTGTGTATATTACTTTTTAATTGTTTTTGAAACTGTTGCAAAATCTTAACTTTTTAGGATTACTTCGTTATTGTATGCGACGTAATTTTCTTGACATGATCTATTTCTATGTAGTTTATATCATCCATCAAAATTAAGGTTATAATACACCTAGTCCTATGGGCATAGGCATGTTAATAATTTGTTAATATAGAAAAAGAATATTATATTACTTTAATTATAAATTGACATAATTCTATGAAAAAAAAAACCTAAAAAACAAACCTAAAAAAAACCTCTATTTATAAACTTAATTTAAAAAATATATCAAATGTGTCAATTGCAGTTATTGAATAGTTTCAGTCAATTTGAATAAATACATAAATGAATATGTAATATTAATTTCATCAGGAAATTTCGAATATATGTATTTTTTTTTCTTTCATACTTTCATATTAATATACGTGTTGGGAAATATATCATATGAAACAGTACATGTTTTACTATCAGTTTAACCATTGTCGTTAAGGTGTTTATGATCTGTAATATGATCAAAGCCACATTTAAATACATGTGACTAAGTTACTACACTTATATTAAAAATTAAGTTATATATTAGTTATATATTATAAAATCAAATGGTGGTAAACCCAAAAGAGCGATTAGCGTTTATTTGTTGCATTGTGTTCGATCATTCATAAAACACTAACACTATTTTATAAGTTCATCGATCCATTCATGCTTCACCAGTCTTTTAGTGCATATAATAAAAATTTCTACTGCTATTCAAAATCCTTAATATTTCACTTAAGGACTTTGAAAGATTTCATCAATATTTACAATCAAAGTATTTAATATTTTATATATTTATGATATATAAATTATAAGAGTAATTTATCATGCGATAAATCATAATATATTTGCATGAAATAACTTATAAACTTATAAATTTGAATTTAACAAGACGAGCCGGAAGCCTATAGTTGTACCTTTATCAATTAGCCAATTCTATGCGTACAGCACAGAAATGAAGTAATATACATATATATTTTGGGTTCTAGCAATAATTTAAAGGTCAATATATTACAAAATAGTTAACCCAAATATTTCTCTGATTTCTATAGTTTCAAATCAATCGCTATACATGGTACATCACTAATTATCGTACATTAACTACAGTTGGAACTTCATAAGATTTATTAGATCTATTATATTACACACTAATAAACAATATAACTTATTTATATACTACAATGTTAAATCAATTTACATAAAATATATTTAATGATATTATATAGTAAACTTTCTGATTTAACTTAAGTTGAATTGATTAATATAATCAATCTGATTTTACGTTACAGTTCCTTTTCGAAATTTATTCATAGAGTTTCATATTATTAATTGATAAATCGATTACTATCATATGGTTAATACAAATAAATTGACTATATAAGTAACCGCAGATATATAGAAACAATGTTTAATAATAATGATATCATTTCCAATAAGTAAGATCGTTTTCAATTAGATTAAAAACAAATTTCAGTCACTGATTTAAATTTATTCATTAATTTCACACTGATCAGAATACAATACTAGTAGTCTGAAATGAAGAAAATAGTGAATTTAATATCAGTTAGGAATATTCAACATAATTGGAACACCCTAAGAGGAAGTGGTTTTTGCGTTCTACTGAATTACATTTTGAAACCAAATTTCTTTGTACGAGTATCGTATAACTACAATGAAATAGTTTCTACATATGAGGCAAATAATGATACAGTAGAAAGAATTAAGTCAAATATCTGTGAATATGAGTTCAGAAGCATGTTTTATCGAAAGAAATGAGAAAGGTGGGAAGTAAGGTGATTAGCACCAATATATTGGCTCAAGTATACAGTTTGAATTCATTGAATCAATCTCAGTGTCGTATACCAGGATAGTATCATCATTAATTCTTAGATGATAAATCGCATTAATAAACCGTAATTGTTATATACAGACTCGACGCACTCTTTGTTTGCCAAGTGGTAAATAATTATTTAATTTTTTTTCTTCCTAATCCATTGAATATTATTCTTGCACAGTCTGAGGAAACGACCTATCAGAGTTATAGATTTTAAAAAAGCATAAGCATAATAATAAGGACCTTGTAATTTACCAGAACTAATGGAAATCCCATAAAATATGTTATATATTAGTAATATTCATTTCTATTTAAAACTGTTAATAAATACATTTTAAAATCGAATGTATGAAGAGGATTAGAAAATAAATCAAGAAAATACTAGTTTAGTTATTCCGTTTATGATATAGAAAATCCTACATAGAAGAATATTAATAAACGTTATAGGACGCCATTGATGTAAACTAAATTTTCCGGACTATATAGGAATTTTGA
This sequence comes from Penthetria funebris, assembly GCA_027564355.1. Taxonomy (NCBI): domain Eukaryota; kingdom Metazoa; phylum Arthropoda; class Insecta; order Diptera; family Pleciidae; genus Penthetria; species Penthetria funebris. The sequence goes on from JANSTX010015319.1 coordinate 8,092, forward strand.
AAATGAATTTAGAAATTTGTAACACATTATTTAAAAGGTGTTTATGTTGTTGACGACGTCACCCTCATCAATTTGCATTAAACGTAGTTATTATTTAGCTCAATGTTACAAGTGTATGTGGATGTCGACATAGACTTTTTATGTAAATTATATTGAAGAAAAAAAAGGGTAGTCCTTTAACAACAAAGTAATACATCAGGATATAATTTATATATAGTATATAGTGCGAGTATACTTATATAATGCTAAAAATATGATGTGAATAATATTCTAATTTGGAATTTTACTTTTTATATGCGAAAATTCTCTAATTTTGACAAATAGTCAGTCACAAGGTTATATATTATACACAATTACTGTATATGGGGTAATGTCGACAATAAATTAGGAATTCACTAGGATTATCAAAATATTTTATGCAAGAAAAAAAATCTACATATTTTCTGTTGTTTTTTGTATGTTTGAAACTAATTTCCAAAGAAACAATTTTCATCAGAATTTAATGTATGTAAAAGCGATTATATCAAGGTTCTTCATTTCAATCAGTTTAACCTTTAAGGAATATAATCAATATCAGTATGGAAAAGAGTAATTGATTATGGGAAAACTTATCTTTATTCGTGTCTTTATATTAAAGATTTATATATGCGGATAGAGCAACTATTTATGTATTTACCAGTTAAGTTTTATCTCATTTGCCAATGTATAGTAAGTAAGTTAAAAAATTCATAGACAAGTAAAACTTTGAAACAATATGCATGAAATAAAGGACTATAGAAAATGCAGAACTTATAACAAAATTAATTAAAATTGAATATTTCACAAACTAAGAAACTAAACTATATATATTTAATAATCGATTTTTATAAAATTCTATAATATATGTCAGTGATTGATTTATGTGCTTCCCTTAGTGTTGCGTGTTTGTCGAATATCACCTTACTTACAAATTAAGTAGCTATAGAGTTAGGCACCACTCTACTGAATTATTTAAAGTTGGCAATTGTAATTGATTTCATATTTTTGCTTAGGCAAATAAGATTGTAGTGCATGTCGTATAAGCTCCAATGTGGTATTCAGGTCGAGAGATACTGATGATAATTCTATAAAATTGGATCTAAATGTATTTAATCAGATCTTTACAATTTTTTATTGTAAACATAGATAAAAATTAAGTACAATACATTGACGATTAAGTGGAGTTTCATTTTCAGTTCTTTATTCCAATTTTTGTCCTATTGGCATCATCATTGTCATCTCAACCTTTATTCTCTTCTATTACTAGTTCCACTATATACACAATCATTATACTGGTATTTATAGAAATGAATAAAATACCAGATAAAAAATCCAAATTATACATTTTTTATATGTTATCTGATATTACAATTTTCATCTCTGATGTAAAAATAATTCGCCCCTTTAATTTTAAATTTTATTATAATAAAACTTGATTATAAAAGTTTTCCACTATACTGAACTATATTTTCTTTTCCTTTAACCAATTGATAATCAAATAAATTAATGTTTTCTTTGAAATAATATAATATGGCATTGTTACCGTTTCCGAATTGTTACAAGATAAATTCAATTCCCATTTCATAAACTTGAAATTGAATGTTATTTTATTAGTTTAATATGTGGAGTTATTCATTTGTTTGATATGTTAGTTTCAAGTATTTTATTTTATAATAATCAGAAATATAATTACAGCAATAGATTTAAACAAATGCAAGTTATTTATGTATCGATAACCAACACAAATGTTTAGTTGCGGAACTTATACTATCATCATTAAGCAGACTATTTGCATGCTAATTATCTGTTAAATAAGATCGGCTATACATTATAGGACATTTCGTTCTGTCAATATTATTGTAAGATATATGCTTGACTAGAATTCACAGGGTAGTAAAAGATTAAAAAATAACGTAGTAATGTAAAATACGAATACAGGATCTGTTGACAAAATAAAAATAATTAGATAGACAAGTTAGCAAAACTCAACAACGAGATAAATATAAAAACTTTGAAATTAATGCAAACCGCTGACACTACACTGAAAATTCAAACAACTTGAAAAGAATCTTACTCTGTTTGACTATTGTGGAATCTTACACTGTTTGACTATTGTGGAGTGTCTAGTTCAATACTAAAACGAATATATGATCTCAAATAAGATGTGGCAAACAGACTTGTGGACAGAGATATTTTAAAAAATACGAACATTACATCTAATTCCAAGTTGCGTAAAACCATAGTGGAAAACGTAAAAATGTAAACGTAAAAAACGTGCGTATGTTTATATTTTTTACTATGCATTTCTAATTTTACACTTCGTAAAACTTCTATTCTGATATTTCAGAAGAAGAATATAAATAATTTATTGGTAATAAATACTTCCCTTTGTAGATCACATTATATAGACTCGGTGCAAACAGTTTAGAGTGTAATCTGTAGTGTTTCCTTTGGATAGCAAGTACCTGCTAGTCTAAGGAATACTAGGAGAACATAATATTTGTGGTATTCCCGAAGGAAATTGTAAATTTATTTTATATTGGCACTATTCGTAAATACATGTTTTGTAAATCGATTATATTTTATTTAGACTATTTATAAATAGCATAATACTTTTATTCATACTACTATCAAAAATAACGTAGCAAAAAATAATAAACATTTTAGAATATCAACATCTATTATTTGTTATGTTTATGAACGATTCAAGAGCCTGTCTAGTACCATCTAACGATAGAATTGCAAATAATACCCAACTCTTGAGACACTATATCATAATCTATTAAGTAATATGATAATTTATTTTTCATCCTGCCTTTATCATACTATTTTACAGGTCGAAAAATGTGTTGCCAGTAAGGCTTCCGATCTGCTGCAAGTTAGTTACTTCTCAAATTCAATAGATTTTGTATTTGATACTTAAGTAGTATTTAGAATTTCCTGCTATCTTCCACAAAATGTAAAAATAAAGATACCTGAAAGTAATATAATCTACTGAATGAATATTTCTGTAGTAATTTTTCTTTACATATGAACGGAACTGATTTAATTCCAACAAACATATCCGTTTTTAGGCCCTAGGAACGAAGTTCCAAGGGTCTATTGTATTTGATTCCGTTCATGTAACGCCAAGAAATAAACATTTCAGAAAAAAAAAATTACACAGAAGTGCTTATAATTGAAAAAAAAGTTGATTTAAGAAATTTGAGAAAAATTGGAGTACTCCTTCAAGTACCTCACATACAAACTTTTTACTCCTTTTAGATTAAAATTGCTTCAAGGGACTATTGTATTTGAGATTATTCGTGTATCGTCTTGAAGGAATAATCGTTATTATAATTAAAAATTTATGAAAATGTTAATTTTATCAGATAACTTCCTAGCGTACCTCCCATGTATAATTTTTACTCCTTACTGATTACAATAAGTGATATAATAGTAACATTCACTAATTTAAACGGACATTCTAGAAACGACATATCAACTATTTTGCAATTCTCATATTTATATATTATGTTGTGATCCGTTAAACAATTTCCAGGGCCTCCTATAATTGGCAACCAATTATACGTTACTCTTGTTAATATTCGAATATGATTATTATATTTAAAATTATATAAAATAAAAATATTATTTCAGTTAATATTTAAAAATTATATAAGTTAAATAGTACGTATATTGAAAGATGCAATTCAATATGAATATAATATTATGTATTTCTGATAGAAAATCAATGAAACTGTTACGAGTATTAATTGGATAATATGAAATTAATGATATGAGTACATATAAATATTAAATATTAGATAATAATCTTATAATAATTTATTTGAGATATTTGTAAATTGAAAAGTACTTTTTTAAAGTAGAATGACTTTATATTTACATTATAAGGTAAAACAATATTAACTAGTTAACTAGTTTGTCCTTCTTCGCCACTTAACAAAAATACTCTTCATTTATTGATACAATATCGAATAAATTCACATTCATATTTTTATACTGATTAATTTGGTTAGGACTGGAATCACCCCGACTAACAGTAACCGAATTCATCTGTAAATCTACGTGGTGTCACTGTTAACTTGATCACAATGTATGTCGATTCCATCCAGTTCTTAGGTTGGGGTTAAGAAGAATATGTCTGCTGACGACCAGCTATAAAATAACTCAACAAACAAATAAGAGATTTATGTACCAACTCTACTTAATTACATGTACAGTATAATTGCGTGTATCACGTTTTGTCAAATGTAAATTTGAATGAAATATTTGTAAAGTTATAACAAAAAGATAAATTTTACAGCGTATACTAACTGACAAGAATATATACATTGGAAAGTACATAATACATACTAATAATTAATATCTTCATCATATTCGCCTTATCATTTCCACTGTGTAGTCGTAGGCCCACCCTGCCCAAATTTCACAACATATTTCAGTTTAAAAATATAAAATTAAGACGGTTATCTATCATCACGTTTTTGCAATACATTTTATAAATTCGTTGGTAGCTCTTTCCATTTTAGTATGTCTGATTTAAACATTCTCGCTATACCCATATTATAAATACAATGTTGGTTTGAAAATGTGTGCCCCCATATACCAAGCATTTCTTTCTCGTAGAATAACTTTGAAGCTATAAGATGTTTTACGAGATACAAATATAGGAATTGAAAAAGTTTAAATAATATGTAGGTATAGTATTTGGATAAGGATATTAATTAATATTGAATAACTTCATATTCCCATTGATATACTGTCTGTTTATAATATTAAATAGTTTTGAATCATAAGATAGTAGGACGTGTGATCTATCTTTAAGGTATCAAAAACAAAAAACTTCACCTCCAATATCATCATTATACCCAATGCCAATCCCAGGTTTCATTTTTTTTAATTCATTACAAAATCGAAGAAAATTTTCTAAATATTTTGAAGGTAATTTGGTCTTTTTTGTGAATTAATTTCAATTACTTAAGCATGAACAAATTCTTCTCAGAGCCTATATATACGAGTACTTATTTATTTTAATCTATTTAAAATAGCAGATAACATTCTTTAAGATTTTTTATTGAGATTTGCAGCCAAAAATTTTAAATAAAGAAAACCAGGTTATTAATATTTAAAATCTGTTCATAAATTTCACTCTGTCTCTTATTATTATTGGATATATTATTGAAGTGTGTATTTGTTTATATTTGCAATTGAATAAAATTATATTCTTGTAAAGTAATTGATAAATGGAATTATAAAATACCTTCCAACTTAATTTTTAAGTGGAATCAATGAAAAATATTTTATTTTCAAGTTATATTGGCAATAAAAATGCGAATACGAGTACATAATGCGAAATTTATCCTTATTTTTGATTTGAAAAAAAAAAAAAAAAGAACTGGAACGAGAAAAAATTCTGAAGAACAACAAATTGTATTGTTACATTAAATTCATTTATACTTGATAATTGGTAATAACTAATTTAATTGGGGTATAAATACCAAAAAAAAAAAAAAAAACAAAATCTATATTACGCAATTTTGTTTAAAAATTAATTGTGATATTTGTAAATACTATTGAATCATCGTCCTCATTTCAATCTGTACGCTGCCAGTTGTTATAGAACATCAACGAATATCATTACGATTTTTTACTCTCAATCTTTGATCGCAGATCAAATGTCAGATTATTTTCTATTATCCTGGTCAAAGTTCCATTTGAAGCAATTTTTGCGGAGGAAACTGCCAATTTAGTCTCATAAATGAGTAAATTTGATCAAAAATTAGATTGTTAATTAAGTTAACAATTCTCCTTCGTTGAAGTCTTGCTGCATTTAGTCATCATCTAAACCTTTACACCTCGAGTGCGCATAGGGCGGCATGTTCAAATATGCACGTAACATCATATGTAATCTCTAATAACTATGATTGAAATTTACCTACTGGAAAATATATAATTATCTATTTATACATTGAAATATTTCAGTAGAGTGGTGCATAAATCTCCAGGCACTTAGTTTGTTGTTGAGTTATTTTTACAATCAGTCGACAAAAATGACATTATCACCATCTTTTTAGCTTCGATCACACGCCATTACTGACATATATCGTGATCGAGTTAAACTGCGTGGAGGTAAAAATTGGTTGAGTAATACCAATGATAGTCTGCCACTCCATTCGTCACCTTTAGTGACAATGTTATATCTTATAGCTTTTGTTTCTTGTAAGGCTTCAACTTAAGTTTCCTTTGGTCAGTATACAATGTATGCTTGCGTCGAAGAGGTTTACCACTGTTTAGCCAATTTTGCCATTTGTACTCAGATATGGATTTTTTTCAAATCATACCCTTTACCCTTTTAAAACATTACAGATGATGTTAGTTATGAACTATTTCTGATGATAACCATGAATACACAAACATTGTATTGACATGTAAATGCTGTAGCTCACGAATAATAGTAGATTACGATTTTCCTGAATATTTCGACAATTTTAAAAGTACATGGTAATATTGTCTATTACTCCCCAACCATTTGGAGTGCCAACTATATGTGTTATAGATTATGAAATGATACTTATGATTTTTTAAGTGCCAATTATACGAGTAAATGTATAAGATAAATAGAATTTAATATATAAATTTTATTGTTGAAATAACGAAATAAATAAAATCTATTATTATTATTATATAAATAAAAATAAAGAATTAGAGAAATAACGCTTCCAATATTTATGTTTAATCAAATAAATAGTGCGAATATTCAGTAAACATCTACGAGTATATAATCATAAAAGATACATGCTACAATCATTAAGATTTATCAAATTGCCTTTTATACGAGCCTACAACAATAATAACGTTCATTAAGTATAAGATTAAGATACTTAACGCATTTATAAAAAAGAAATATATGTGCTCTAATCATACGATATAAGATAAAAGTTAAATTAAATAAATTCATTATTTATGTACGAATATACGAATTTATAGGGAATATATAGGTCTTTCTGGACAGGTGTAACCATTATATAATCAATTTATTAATTTTGTCTAAAACGGAAATTGTCGGACACTAACATTTGTGATCCAATTATTATAAATTACGATTTTAATGTCCATATAGTATCTGATTCTATCAGTTATAATAAATTACTAATGAAATATTAAATATATTTCCAAATCAGAATATTGATTAAATTTTTGATTTATACATTCCATTCAGTAGAAAAAATATACAAATTTAAATGATTTTTCTATGTATGATTTCAATTTCGAAAATTCTATGTTGTTATAGAGTTAGTATAGTTTTGTACTTCTCATAACATTAACTAACGGTATTTTCCAGAATCTCTGGCTGTCACTTAAGTTAACAAACTAGACTTGTATTCCATTTGCTAGGTTCTCTCGATATCTGCCAGAATATTTTGAATATAACCCTGATATATTAAGTGATTAACACTTGAATTTCTGACACAATATTATTTGTCATCTTGCATAACTTGCGACCATGCAATTGAATCGATAAACCGTTATTTTTAATATCTTGTATTGATTATTTTTATAATTACAACAATCATCATTCAGCTTCACGTCGGACTGGATGGATATCAACGAATAACCGCCATTGTTCATAATTTATATACTGCAACTTAATTTTATTTCAATACTTACCACTGGCACCAGCATCTTTAATGATTATTGTTTATCACGTTATTTTTGGTCAAACAGGTATTTTATTACATTATGGATTACAGTTAAAAGCATATCTTGCGATATCATTCATCTGAAACCTCTATGTATAGCCGATTCAATTCTATATACGCACCTAATAATCGATCCGAAAATCTCCAGAAAGATTCTTAATATACGTATAAGGAACAAATTGATCTGATCTATTCTGTAATACTTTCCGTTTGCTGCCTATTGTTTCAGGTCAGCATTTTTACGCCGAGAGCTTTCTTTAATAATCATCTTTATCGCATTTACAATATTCCGTTCCTGGATTCCGTACATCATTATTATCATTCTTACATTGGTGTTCTGTATTTTATATTTATTCACTGTAATATAAATTTCCATGTATCATCATTAATATCTTCCTTCCTATCAATCACAATTGATTAAACCAATCTCTACCTATTCACCTTAATACATTAATATTGTCATTTGCGATTTTTTAATCCCATCAAGACTTTGTGATGATTGACTAAATGATTCGTAGATTTGAACAATTGTTTTAGCATACAATTAAATCTTGCTATGATTATATAACCAGATATTGGTTTCAAAACTATAAGACTCTGCTTTGTTTTGCTGCTTAGCAATAAACCAGTAAATTTCGCTATACTATGATCCATATGTGACGACTTTCCAGAAAACAAAACTGTGTCTACCTATAGTTTTAGGTCCACTTTCTCTCCATCCAAATCTCGTTCTGTCCAAGAATGTCGAATTTATAGCAGGTTCATTGGATCAAACGTATAGTTCTAACATTCTATGTACCAAATAGTGTCCATTTAGAAAAGTCGTCATCGTATTGTTTTGAGTGTAAACCCGCATATTTTAATTATATGTTTTTAATACATTTGCTCGTATAAATTGACATTTAAAAAAAAAAAAAAACGTACAAATCATTAGTAATTAATAATTTATTTTAGTATGCCCTCAGTTTGATATTGAGACATTGTCTTGTTTTTCTACTATGAATAATAATTAATCCTGTGAATTTGGGTATGATATTATTAACGTGCCATTAATAAGGAGTCGTGTTTATATAAAACGACTGACATATTTGAATCGATATTGGCAGTATGTGAAATCCCATCAATCACATCTAATATAAGAATAAATAATTTTCTCAAACAAATATACTCATAGTTTCAACTGCTATCACCATCTATCATCATTATCAACATCACCATCTTCACAATAATTTCAATAGGAAACATATGGCACCAACAAGACTCTTTATGCCTTGTTGTTGTTTCATATACTAAATGATAAAATCAAAATGTTGCACATACATTCTATATGTTTCTATATGTTTCTATATGTTTCCATAAATTCTTAAGATTAATATCATGTATTTATTTTCTTTTCATTACAGACATATCCGTTCAACATTGTAACAAGAAATAGAAGTATCTGAACTGAAGAAGTACCATAGAACAAAAACTAACATTTTTATTATGTTCTTTTAATTTTTAATAACAATTTGAGCTTCAATCTGTGATTTATTTTCAACTTTTCAATTTCAATTTCATTTTTTAAGTTCTTGACCACAGATTC
>JANSTX010015330.1:0-35266 GCA_027564355.1 Penthetria funebris
AATTAAAAATATATGAAAATGTTAACTTGATCAGATAACTTCCTAGCGTGCCTCCCATGTATAATTTTTACTCCTTATTGATTAAAATAAGTTATATGATAATAACATTCACTAATTTAAGCGTAAATTCTAGGTACGAGATATCAACTATTTTGCAATTCTATTTAATGAATACTTATATGTTATGTTGTGATCGGTTAAACAATTTCCAGGACCTCCAATAGTTGGCAACCAATTATACGTTTCTCTTGTTAAATGATATACTTACATGGTTTTTCTATGACCATCTAACAAAAATAATTTATCATTTTCTAATCATAAGATTATTTAAAACACACGTATTTAACTGCAACTCTCAAGTATTTTTAACTTCGGCAAATTTAATTTACGACAGTACTATCTGATTTGTCGTCGCATCCTACAATTAAAATCTAATACGTTGATTATATTCTAATTCTTGTGCCATACATTTCTGCTGCAGTTAACATAAGGAATTTTCATCTAACAGAAACTATAGGTGAATGAATGAAATTTTGGAATGTAAAGATTAACTTTGGGAGACCAGTCGTCTTTAGGGGTGCTGAACGCTTCATTCGTCCGCTTTGTCAACATTAACACTCTCATGAACGAGAACGGACTGAATAACACTATAATATACGCTTAAATACTTTGGTATAAATTCTCAAATACGCTGAAGGATAAGGCTCACATAATTATATTACCAGAAAAATATTCAACTCAGTACATACTCTATTTCTGTTCCTAAAACAACTAGCAGATTTAACAAAAAAATTTAAATTTTGTGGTATAAGGAACTAATTTGTTGTTATATGTGTTTGTTGTTTTTATCAAATAGAGAGTATTAGAATCGTCGAACGAATAACTTCTCGATTTATTACTGAATGTGGAATCCCAAAAGGTGAATAGAGACACATTAGTAATTATAGTTTCTATCGGAGTTGCAAAAAATTGAAAGAATATTAGGAAGACAAGTACTAATAATCCTCGAAAAAATCATGGACTCTGATAAATCCGATCCTCAGACTATGTGATAGAAAGCCACAATTAGATGCGATCAATCGCTAAACTACTGATTTAAACATCCAATGAATATCTAACACCTGGCCGGAAACTGTTGTCTGTACAACAATAACGCCTCAATAACCCTGTATCATCGAAGATCTAACAATGACACCAGTGAACTGAACAAAACCACGAATGTAGAACTATATAATTGATAAATCAATTTATCTGCTCATATATATTGTTCATATAACCTCATTATATCTTCTGCTTCTTCTTCTGTTTGGTCATAATGTTTTTCTAGCAAGTTAGCTTCGAGATTCGGATGTCAAAATTCTTGCCAACCCTCATGTTCCACTTGGGGTGTCATCTGGCTTTCTTTCAACGTGGTCTCTACATTAACGCCTTATGGTTCTTGTCCATCTTATTATGTCTCGAATTAGACATTAATGTAGAATATCATCAATTCTGATTCTATCACTAAGTGAATGACCGGTGATTGCACGTAAAATCTTCATTTCATTTAGTAAGTTATTTAGTATCAATTTTAATATATGCAGTGGAAACACGGCATATATTAAAATTGATGTTACGCAGGGTTTATAAACTCGTACTTTACTTTCATGAACTTGTTTCTCCAAACGACAGCACCAATATCTGGTTTGATATTGCTAGATATCGACATATTTAAGCCTTCATCATCTTTTTTAAAAGCAAATAATAGGCGTTGCAGATCGCCTTCATTTTCTGCAATAAGAACAGCATTCGTTCACATAACAAGTGATACAATTTCAGTAGATTTTACTTTCAGTAGAATTTTGTTAATAATCATGTTGGACTCAAACTATCACCCTGACGTATTTCAATTGATATTGGTATTTAATTTTTAAGCTTTCCATTCACTTTAATTTGCATTGTGTTGTTAACATTCTTCTGCTGTATGAAACCAATTATGTTATCTTCTTCTTCTAAACTGTTTATAACATCGTCAATTTGAATACGGTCGAAAGATTGTGCAATATTGACGAATCACATGATAATAGGTGTGTTGTATTCAATTTCTGAAGCCATTCCGTTTATCGCAAATTTCAGTTTTTGATGTCATTCCATCGCTAATAAACTTGGTGAAGAGTATCTGAACAGCATTTAATAAAATGATACAACCATAGTTTCTCAGATCAGTTTTAATGCATTTCTTAATTGTTGGTAATATTACACTAGATCTCCAATCTGTGGTTATGCGTTCAAGTTATTTGTATAACAATTTTACAATATCAGCAATTATGCCTTCGTCATATTTCAGACACTCGTTTGAAATATCAATAACGGAAGATTTAGTATTTTTCAATGTTTTAATTGCTTGTTCAATCAGATATTTGTTGACATACAATTTATTATCTTGAACTCTGCGATGTTATTGTCTTAAATGAGGCTGGCTGTAGGTAAATAAATTCTGGAAATGCGTAACCCATCAGATACTGATAAATTTTTAAAACATTCAAAATTACTCATTATATATAAATGATAAATGATAGCGGCCACGAGGACTCTAATCCAGTGTTTTTTTATCAATGCCAATTTTCAGGGAATGGATACCCTTAATGCTCATGCACAACATAAATTGTTATGTATATTTTAGTTTATTTGTATTATTGATACTTTTGCCATTTATTTGTATAACAATATGTCTTGATCTACCGGTTGGTGAAATTGCAAAATACGCACTTGACTGGAATCCGTACAGTAATAGAAAACCCGAACCGTCATTAAGGAGGTTATTACCAGTGGCAAAGGATGGAGTGAAATGACGGTGTTGGGCAGAGATCGTGAAGCCAAGAATATCTACACCAGTTTGTCTCAATGCATTATGAGTTTCCTAATCATTTGATTATTTGAAAGGATACAAGACACAATACTAGTTAATCCTAATTAATTTTTTGTGGTGCGTCTAGCATCTTATGCAATTTCTTTAAATAGTATAGATGTAAGAAAGAACCAGTTTATCCACATTTGCACAAGCTTTACTCCGTAATATTGCATTATATTTTATGTATTATGAGTATATAAAATTTCCCAAACGTATTATTACTATTACGTAAATTTGTTACGTAATAATATTTACTAAAATGAGGATTGTAGTAGAAAATAGTTGTATACAAATTTTCATTTGATTTGATCTTCTGTTCATATGTTTATAACTTAAGTTATTTTTAGAATAGAAAATAAATTACATGCAATAAAACGAATTTCCGAAACACTGATGATATTTTCATACAAATATACATTCATTTGTTAAGCAAAATTGCACTATCGTACACTATTCGCTTTCTACGGTTTACCTTTTAACATAAAACTAACAAAGTAGTGACATTTTATTTGACAAGAGATTCAAAACGTAGTTAAAAGGTAGAAACAGCCCATTCAATGTTAATGTTGGTAATTATAAAAAATGGCATCAATACACAAGTTAGTGTTGAATATTGAAGCATCACATTCGGAATACTAGCGACCGTTGTGAACAGAGTTATAAATTACCATCACCGAACAGCTATAGAATAGTAAGTGCTTAGGCGCAGTTTCAATTACACATGAAACGTCAACTAATGGTCTCGGATTGGACGGGAATACGATCACGATGTTTGACTTACGGGACGGATACGATTTGGAACGTGGAATATTAGAACTAGACTTAAATCAATAACACTGGCGCAGGTAGCTCAAGAATTGAGTATATATAAACTTATTGCTCTGGGACTCAGCGGTGGAAAGAAAGCGAAATCTTCATCTACGAATGAAACCCTTTTATTTTCTGAACGACCAAGTGGATGACAGTTGTGGTGTCTGTTTATTACTAAGCAACAAGACAACGCAGAGTCTTGTCCACGGTAAACCAATTTCTGATCGCATAATCACAAAAGGATTTAGGGTAAAATATGTAACAATTGTTCAAATTTACGCACCTACTGAACAAGAATCAATTGATGAAAATAATTCATTTCATGATCTATTATCTCGAAGTCTTAATGATATTAAAAAAAATGATATTGTTACTTGTATGGGAGATGCTATTGCAAAGTTGTGGCTCGAGCAATATTTATTGAGAATCTGTAATGATTGTGCACGGAATATGTGATATGAACCAGTATGGTGAGCTTTTCGGGGGATACAATCTTGTGATTGGTATAAGCATAATCACAAAACCATCCACAAGGCAAATTTGGGTTTTACCGTCGCTTATATACGCAAATAGACCATATAATACAATCAGCTGGATGTTTAGAAATATCCACAAAATAGGATTTGATTCGGAAATCTGCTGATGAGTATATTCTTCGTTCAATAGTTGATTGAAGTTTTGTTTCCATCTGTTATTTACCTCTGTGTGAGCCATTCAAACATTTCCACTCTCAGCTTTTATGGATTTGACGCATGTATGTCTTTGCCTGCAACAATTCGGATTTGTGGTTCTAGATTTGGCAATAGTTATCGCCGTTCTTGCTTCTCGTTTTGTTATTTTATACATTTCTAAATCGTCACTGGAACGAGTTCTTTGTCACATTGAATTGCATGATGTACGTTTCTCTTAGTAAATGTTTCTTTTAATACAATTTTTGCTACTAGCAATCTGTGTTGTGAAGTTAGAGGCTCACCAGACAAACATTAACATTTATATTTATCTTACCAACATCTCCATTTAGGTCACCCATAACCAGCCTGGTTTCAGTTAATGGAAGAGATTGTATAACCAATTTTAACCAAAAGTTTTGTCTTTGTGAATTAATCGATTCCTATATTAATATGAATGGTTGATTGTGTAATAGTATCTTTGAAGATATTATGCGATCGTTTATTCTATCTACAGACACAACCATTTGTTCACCAACTATTCGTACACCATTTTTAGGGCCTTCACCGTTTTTAGGACCTTTACCTTTATAATAAAGTTTATAGCCATACCTTATATATTTGGCATGACCCCCTTCCATTTAGTTTGCTGTATATAAGTTTCTTTTAGTAATTCCTATGCTAGCTCGGTATTGCTTCCAGTTACAGAGCCGATTTTCTAAGTACCTACTTTCAAAATTTAACATTCCGATACTCCCCACACGACGATCCGATTACCTCTGGAAAATTTTACCAAATCTCTACTATAATAATTAATAAATGATTACCTTCCTCTCTCCTTTCTATTTCCCTTTAGCGTTACTGCCGGCGGTCGCCTGACACAAAGTCAGTAACCCAAATCACTAGGGCTTGAAGTTTCTAATATACAGTGAAACATTTGAATAATTCGGTAGAGTTGTGTGTTAATTCACAGCTACGTAATTTGTTAATTTGTTAGTGAGATATTTATTCACCAGATCATCAAACAAAACACATAACTATATTATTGAGCACGATCTCACGTCAACTTACATATACACTGATCATATTTCCGGTGCGATATTACGGGGAGGTAATTTTAGATTGAGCAACTACAAGATGTTTGTCAGTTACTCCATTCACTTCTTTTTTTATATCAAATTTACGTATAATTTGTGATAGTTAAGATAGTAGTTTAGTTTTTAATTCTGCTGCAATTAAATTAAACATATGTGTTTTTTTAATTTTTTATTCTAGCAGTGGCATATTAGATAATAATATTGATACATCCAGTGACTCTGAACAAGACGTACCAAATATAATGCATAATACACCTCATAATAATATATCACAAAAATCTACAATACATTCAATTCAGCACTTACAACTGGGAGGCTTAAACAGTAGCAGTTCTGTTGGTGATGGACTTTGTGGATCATTGGTTGAAAATAACAACAACAGCAATTTACATCATAATATTGGCGTACAGAATCTTAAAAATAGTGGACAATTAACATTATCAAATGTTACCTTTTCACCTCACTTACATAGTACGATGAGTACTCCATCAATTTACGATATTGGAGAATATCAACATCTATGATTTTCAATTTATTAAATGTTTGTACTTTATTTATTTATATTTACTTTTTATTGTATTATGTATAATAAGTGTTTCATATTGTACCGTCCCCATAAACTTTATTGAAATATTAGAAAAATTAAACCAAAAATAATGCACATACTCTTTTTTATCGGACAACCACATACCAATGACTGGCAAATTGGAGATAATAACATCTTCGCATGTCATTCGTAGAACCTTAAGATGGTATTTAATAGAGTTACAAACGGTTTTGTTTGTTTTATTCAAATGTGTGGCGGAAATACGCTGCTAACAAATTGCGCAGAAATGCTAATAACAACATTTAAAGTAATTATGGAACAGTCAGCTCAGTAAATATCAACATTGGTGTCGCATTAAGTTCATTAATCTTTAAATATTTGAAAATGATCCTATTACCTATGGTCAATATTATTAACAGATATCATTGTAACAGTAACTGAGACAAATTGAACCGACAAAAAAAGGTAGATCTGTGGAGACCACCTGACAAAAATAAAGAAAAATGCACAATATAATCCATCACTCAATAAGTTCGTAGGCTGACATATAGATGGCGCCATTATTGACTAATCCATCTGGTTTTTAGAAAGTATCAAACTTCAAACAATACGTATCAGTGGTTTTAGCTACTTTTGTAATTTTCAAAAAGGAAGAACCATCAATAGTGAATATTATATGGCGTTATTGATGCGTTTGACTGAAGAAATTGTGAAAAAAACCCCAAATAAAGAAGAAGAAAGTTCCCTTTCATCAAGACAATGCACGGTGTCACAAGTCGATCGCAACAATGGCAAAATTGCTCGAATTGAATTCCCCATCCGCCATATTCTCCGGGTGTAGCTCCCAGCAACTACTACCTGAAGAATGCTCTAGAGAAAGAGATTGCCGTTGTACAAAAAAGGCATCGAAATGTTAGACAAGCGTTGGAATGAATGTCGTGAAGGAGACTATGTTGATGAGTGACACCATTGGAATCTATCTTTAGATACAGTTCGGCTATCATCATCATCATTTCAGCCTATATGAGTCCACTGCTGCTTGAGTCGTTGCTTTGTAATATACATTCTTATCTTAATCAATTGGGTATATCTAGAATATATATACGACATTCATTTGGTGCATTTAATACCCCCCATATTTCTATAGAGTCAAAAGCTTTCTCATAGTCTCTGAAGACCAAAATCAATTTCATGCATTTCCAGAATCAATTCCATACATATCCAGAATCAATTCAATACATTTTTCAATAATATTACACAGTGTATGCAGTACTGAAAGCAGTTCTAAATTTCGCTTGCTCTCTTTGCTGACAAAAGTCATATTTATTTGCAAGCCATTGCCATGCACAATAGGCTTTATTCAATTTTTTGTGTAAATTTTGAATAAGGATGTCGAATATGTGGCAAATCATATTAATTAACGCCTCGTCCCATTTAATTGATGTGATCATTAACCAGTCTTGACCTCCTATATTTCATCTATGATAAAGTCGCATATATTTAATTTTGATTTATATTTGGAAGTTTCTCTGATCTCACATTAGGAACTTTTGACTGATATTGATAATATTGCGAAATAGTAGCATATCGAGTCCTATATAAATTACTGTAAAAGTACTGATCTGTTTGTTGTTATCATGCCATGTTCATTTCTCAATTTTTTTTTTGCATTTTATTATATTACTTTTTACCTTCGATCTGAGCATCCACATACTTTTATTCTTCTGTACAGTATCTACAATAAGATCAACGTCAGAATCTGCAATGCCTTTTCGAATCATTCTTGAAATCGATTGGTTAAGATCATCTTCTGAGAGAGTGTCTTTTGGAGCAATGTTTCGGATGAAAGCTTACTTCGGTTATGTGATGTTGACTCAGAATTTAGTTTCATGAATGAGAAAATTTGGCTAATAATTTGATTATTCATTAAGTTACCTTCATCATTGATGTACTTTCTACCCAAATTTTCCCTTAAACGATATTGAATTTCAGGCACTAATTCTAGTTCTAGTTCCTTCAAATTAGGTATCTAAAGGTACTCTTAATACGAAAATATCACACATGTTGTTTTTATTATTTGTTATTACATAACCAATTTCATTCATCGAGATATGAAAACTGCTGTTGTCTTCAAACCGATAGTCGTTCGCCGCCATATTACAACGCAATCCTAAAATTGATCACTTTGCGCATAACAAATCATAAACAAATCAGGCTTAGTATTCGCAATTCACGTGTATGTTTTATCATTTTCCATCCTCCTGGAAAGTGGCAAACGTTCAGCGGTCCATGGTTCTAAGTCGAATCTTTCCAATTACAGACGTATTGCCATTATTACTTCAGTCGTGGCCCAAAATGCGAACATGTAAACATAGTTTTTGTTTTATTTATTTGATCGAAAAGATTTGAAATTTAGTATATCAAAATAAAACAGTATTTTTGTGCGTATATTTATTTTCCAGTCAATTATGTATGGGGACGGACAACTATTGTTTTACATTAACAAATAAATAAATTATTTTTATTAATTATAGTAAGCATTTTGTTTTACAATTATACTTTGTCTCATCTATTAGCTAGGACAATTGCTAAAATTATTGGTAATTCAGACATGATTAACCGATCACGGTTAATTTTTGCAAAAACTAATATTAATTATGTCTGCAATTTTGTGGACGAGCCTGGTAATGGTACCAAAAAACTGGGAATATCTTTCAAACAGTATATGCGTCGTTGAGTATTCCTTATCAGTATAGTTTGCGGCAGTACAATATAAAAATGAATTCACCTGGACCCAGTTTTAAGTATTTCAAATTCACCAATTCTATCCATCATAACAACTTGCCATTGACAATGTCTTCTGCACAGTTGCTTATTCCGTCTTTATCACACAGTGATATAGTCTATGTGCAATTAGTATTGCAATTCTTTATCTCCCCAAATAGGATACAATTAATTTGTTAACGTTTCACGTATAATTAAAACGTTTGTCAGTGGGAGTTACATGCTCAGAGCCACCTAGATTAGTGGATTGATGCAAATTTCTAAATAGATACCCAACCACAAGTTTATCAAACCTAAGTTTAATGATGTTTCTTTAATCAAAGGAATGCTACAGGCAAAAATATTTATGCCGTCTAATCCATAAAAGATATGAGTGGAAATGTTTTGATTGTTGACAGAGATGTAAATAATAGGTGGAAGTAATATTTTAATCAGCAGCAAGGAATATCTTCATCAGAAGATTTCGAAATCAAATCCTATTTTAGGGTTACTCAACTGGAAGTCGAAAATGATATGGAAAAAAAGAAGCGAAATAAGGTAGTTGTTCCATAAAACATCCCATCTGATCATTAAATATATGGGTGATTTTTGGTATCAATGGTTAGCAAATTTATTACCTAAGATCAGCGATGCCAAATACATGGAATCGAAGCTTTCTCTTACTATTGTATAAAAATAATGGCAATAAACAGAATCGCTCTAACTACTGAGGAATCAAAATTATTTCACATACCTTAAAAATATGGTAAAAAGTTTTTTGAACAAAAGACTACGTGATCTAATTAAAATTTCAGAAAATCAGTTCGGATTCATCAAAGGCAGATCAACAACTGATGTTGTACTAACACTTCGTATGTTGAATGAAAAATACAGGAATTCTATATGATATTCATAGATGTTGAGAAGGTAGAGATCTCGTTTGGCAGACAGATGACATTAATAAGTGCAAACCAAATCGAACTAAAAACCAAAATAAATCTATGGAATTGAGTATTCGGTGGCCAACGAACTAAGTATCAGCCGCACTAAAACAGAGCACATGTGTAACGGCGACACCCTGTATAACAGTGGCACTAGATTAGTATTAAGTTATATTATGTGTATATTATGTGATCGAGAAATGTCACCGAAGATAAAGTATAAGATGTATGAAACTGTAGCTCGACCAGCAATGACTTACGGTGTTCTGAATGTTGAACTGTTAAAAAAATTATATGCAGAAACACACACAACCGAGATGAGAATGATGTGATGGTCATATTTTAGTAACATTGAAGGACAGTATTAAAAACCGCTATATTCGAGAGGCACTTTAAAACCCATCACCAATATAATCACTCAAAGTAGAAACATACTGCGTAAAATTGGCATTGAATATTGGAAATTATGGAAGTTATGGAAATTATGGAAGTTAATTATGGAAGTTAATTATGGAAATTATGGAAGTTAATTAATTTAATTAATTTATTTAATTTATTTAATTTATTTAATTTATTTAATTTATTTAATTTATTTAAGTTATTTAAGTTATGTAATTTATTTAATTTATTTAATTTATTCAATTTAATTTATTCAATTTAATTAATTTATTTAATTTATTCAATTTATTTAATTTATTCAATTTAATTAATTTATTTAATTTTTTAAATTTATTTAATTTTTTTAATTTATTTAATTTATTCAATTTAATTAATCTAATTAAGTTATTTCAATAACTTAAATTTGCTTATTTTATTTGATTTATGTAAGTTATTTAATTTATTAAATTTATTTAATTTATTTACTTTATTTAATTTATTTAATTCATTTAATTTCTTTCATTTATGTAATTTATTAAATTTATTTAATTTATTTAATTTGTTTAATTTATTTACATAATTTAATTCAACTTATTTACATTCATTTACTTTATTCAATTTAATTAATTTATTTAATATTTTCAATTTTTTTTTTAAACAATTGAAAATGAAATAAAATATCAAAAGCGGTCTCTTGCATACGTCTCTACACTAGAGAAAAATTAGTGTTCAGTGTACACAGTCTGCAGAGCGAATGTTAGAGTTCTGCTCAATATTGTTCTACGACAGCTGTACATAGTGCGGTACCGTGGTAGAGACGTTATATAGTGTACACTCGATACTATAAACTATATAGTGGAAGTAAAACCTTTCTTAGTTCGATTCATCTCCTAATTAAATTAATAATAGATCAATTTGAATGAATTTATGGATTGTAACAAAGAAGAACACAAAAAAATGCAAAAAAAATAGGTTCAAATTTAATTTTTAATAATATAATGTACACTCTTAATTGTAATGCGATACAGCTATGAAAAACTATACAAGAATATTATATTTTTTCATCTTATAAAGTTGTTACTGCAATCCAACAGTTACCTATGCTACAATGAACCGTTTCTATTTTTTAACTAATACGATGACATTAATAAACATGAATGTATAATTTTGTTACATAATAAATGGATTCTACTACTATAATCTGTAATATTTTTAGACACTTTAGGAATATGCATACTGATTTATGTTAACATTTCAAACTAAAAATTGTTATATTCAAATAATCGGTAAATAGAGAATGTTTTATTGTATTCTGAAACGAAAAAGTAGATATATTTTTCTTACATAATAATAGTAATATATTATTATACTTAAGGGTGACGAATAGAGAAGTCTACTATCTTTCAATTTTACTTTCAACGGTGTAACTGGCTCAATCATAAATATGTAAAATGTAATGTTAAAAAGATGGTATTAATATTATGTTTGTTGACTGATTGAAAATCATCTCAACAATAAGCTAAGTAGCTGGGGACCACTCTACTGAAATATGCAAATGTTAAATTGGAAAATTTAAAATTAATCCTATATTTTCCAGGTAAATTTCAAAAATACTTATTTGTGTTCACATTCCGTGTTAAATGAATATTTGAAATCACAACGTAATATATCGTAATGTCGTTATATGCACCCATGTGGTGTACATTTTAGGTTGAAAAAGAAATTAGAAATTTTTCCAAAGAATATACGAATACTTTTTTTTAAATATTCGTCTTCTCATTCATAGATAAATAATCAGAAACAAAATTACAACTTGAAATTGGTGTCTAGATTAATGTTTAATCACTTGTTCGAAATATTTCTGAATGAATTTCTAAGAATTTTTCTTATACAACATTCAAGCATGACGCTATAAGTTTTCAAACGTTTCGAAATTATTAGATTAGAAAAATGTCATGTCCTGCAAGTATAGCAAAACGTTTGTATTTTACGAGTATCAGATAATATTGGGACCATTTATTAACTTATAGTATTTTAAATATACAATGAACATACAGGCTAATTATGGTTTCTTAGTACAAGTATTAACTGAAATGGAGAAGAAATTAAATTCTTTGTGGTTTAAAAACAAAAAATTACCTACAAAATTATATAATAAATCTTTAACCATTCTATAAAACATTAATTAATACACGAGTATATTTTTTATATATAAATTATAAGATGAAATATATAAGCATAAATTTGATATTATATAATTGCTAAATTTTATTTTAAAAGTTTTCTTTTATAAATTTATAATGTAGTTGTTCGTAATAACGAAGCAATAATATTATTATAAATGGTTCTATTACTTTTATCGGATTCATTTAATATTGATGTATGTGGCTGTTGTTCAACATTTAATTTGTTACTTGTTGGCGAATGAAAATTCGATGAAACATGAAATGTAATATTTTGACTGTGAGCCTTAATTGTTGCATTGGAATTTTGATATTTTTTCTGAGAGTAAATATCGAGTCACAGACGCAAATCATAAGCAATTTTTGAAGCAATATTCTTGAACCCAATGCTGGTGCCTATAATTTAAAAAAAAAAAAAAAATGTACTAATTTTTATGTTTAAAATTAAATTTAATAAATTTAAATAATATAATAAAATATAGTATTATAATAAAATAAATTACAGATAGAACTAATAAACATATTTACATTAAACGTAGCAGCACTCGTACATACTGGTTCTGTCATATATATTGTGTTCAAAACATAAACATTAAATAATCTGTGCCACTTACTCATCTCACATCCAAAACTTACAACACAATACCACGTCATCAATAGCACATCTGTTGTGCCACAAATCTCTCAGTAATTCCACTGTAACATTGCCTGTTATTGGAACGAACCACATGTTAACCAAGTACAAAGCAATTCTGGTATCAAAAAGTTATCAATGACATAATCTATTTTTGTTTAGCACACAAATACATCACCAAATTTTCTACAAACTGCACACAGCGAGTCAATATAAAGGCTGCGAATCATATACATCTTGGAAGATATTCCTTTATCATCATCCGCATAATTTCAGCCCATATGAGTTCACGGTCTTTTCCATCTATGCCATCTTGTGCAAACTGTATACAGTTGCTTTTAACTCGCTTTATATAATCAGTTCATTTGGCGGCAGGTTACGCTTCTACGTTCTTGGTGGCAACATCGTCAAGTCTCCTTTTTTTTGTTAAATGTAATTACACCATTGTTCCATTCATAGCTGAATTTAAAATATAGATATTGAATAGGTGGAGGCAAATCATATTAATTAACGCCTTGCCGCATCTTTAATTGTAGCGATAATTATACCATTTTCACCACTTGCTCTTCCGTATTTCTTCTGTGATAATTCAGCATATATTTTATTCCGAGTTATTATCCTTCACTCAATAAGTTCGTAGTATGACATATAGATGGCGTCACTATTGACAAATTCAAATGATTTTTTGGAAGTACCAAGCTTCGAACGATGCGTGTCAAAATTGTATGACAATCTGTGTAATTCGGACCTTGCTATATCGAGACAAATGGTAGAGAAGTGGTTTGCTGATTTTTAACGCGACCGTACAAACACCGATGATGCTGAATGCACAAAATGGTTTCGGCCGATCGTAAATTGAAGTTGCCTGAGATAGCTGACACATTAAAGATATCAGAAGGCAGTGTATTCATCATTTTGCATGAACATTTGATCATGAGAAGGCTCTGTTCGAAATGAGTACCGCGTATGCTCACAGTCGATCAAAATTTACAACGCATCAGATCGCTATTTGGAGCTGTTTTAGCGGAATAAAAAGAAATTCATGCGGTATGTGACAATGGATAAAACATGGATCAATCATTATACTCCAGAGTGGACAGCAAAGGATGAAAGCAAAGTGGACAGCAGAGGATGTTGCTGTAATGCCATGATTATCTCAATTTAAGGATTTGCATTTTATTACCTTTTAACTTCCAAAAATCTCTAATTATCGTTTTCAGATATTCTTCTCTTTTTTCACAGCTTTGCAATAAAATATCCTATTATCATCAAGTAATATATACATTTTTCTATTATAAGCCATTTGAAAATCATCATAAAATGCCGCAATTTCCTCACATTCAGGAAATGGGTTGCTTTTTATATTGTACTAATTCTTAATATAAGATATTATTACACGTGCTGAGGAGACACATTTAATATATATTATATCGTTTGATTTGTTGCGGTTTATAAAAACACCTACACCAGAATTTAATGACCTATCATTTCCTTTGTCATAAAATCTGTCTCCTGATTTTAATATGCGACAAATCTTTGCCTCGACATGTCTCTTCGCTAATTCCAATACCATATCATTTAATCTGAGAAAGTTCATTATTCAAATCATAAATCTATTAAATCCAGGGATTCTTAGATCTACTTGCATGACATCTATTATTTTCTAACCGCTGCCGAAGTCGGAATATGTCATACCGTAATATTTGATAGCTTTCAAGAATTATCCACAATATAATTAAGCAATTAAGACTGTTGAACGCCTGCTTACAGTCGATCATAGAATCGACATTTTTTTAACTGAATCTAAGCAACCTGAACTATGGGTCTATTTTATTTATCAGACGCAGCAAATTTACCGGTAGTCAGAGTACTTTAAGTATTCTGTCTACCTGTTAATTTGCTGTAACTCATTGAAAACCTAACAACAAATGCTGTTCTGCAGTTTCTTATCAAATGGTAAATTTTCTTCTTGTTTTTTATATATACAATTTTCAAATTAACATTGATCGCAACTCTTCCTTTAGCGTCTACCATACAAATAACAACATGTGATTTTAAAATCTCATTAATACTTTAAAATGATTGAGTAGTGCATCTTTGCAACTCATAGATACTTGTTTCGTAATTTTAAACAATTGTTACACATTTTACCCTAATTTTGAATGTTATTGATGATCAGATATACAGATATATTGGTTTCCAATCGACGAAATTATAAAAATAATTGAGTCAGTTGAGAGTAATATTCCCTAAATCCATTCAACACTCATTATCTTGAAAGTGTTATGTGATGTGCCTAATTTAAATTGGCTTGTGTATTAAACGGTCGTGGTACCGCTATACTAGCATGACGGTAGACCTGAGTTTTCGACAATGTAGACAAAATTTATTTGAACTGTAATTATATAAATATTAAAATACCTGAAATACGTTTAAAACGAACTCCATTCAACGAAAGTCTTGGTAATTTGCAAACTTCGATTTCCCATTGCACCAACGAATCATTATTTGGATCGCCATGTACACATAGTAATACAAATCTAAAATTATTCAAAAATGTAAATATTCATAAAAAAAATGTTTTGGTAATATTCTTTATGAAAATACCGTTCACGCTGCTCGTAATCACAGTTATTTTTATCCAAAACGGTTCGAATTTCAGCCATAATTTCGTCAGGTAATCTAGGTGATGTTGTTTTCATAGACCAAGTAAATCTTAAAACTCGTGGTTTTACAGATTCTTCAGCATGTGAAATCCTAAAAACAAAATGTCATAATAATCTTAAATAATATTAAATTAAATATATATGTTTATGTATATATTGTAATGCTCGTAGTTTATTTTATTGGCATTGTTGACACTGGAAAAAGTTCAATAGAGAGCCTAATTAATTGATAATTTTAAGAAATCTTGCTAGTTTTTAATACGTTAAAGTTAACAGTTAAATAGTTACGTAACCACTGTTCAAATTATAAAATGCAAAAATCCGCTGTTTAACGACTACATTTTTTGCACTAAGAAACTGTAATTAGGCTCATTGTTTTAGGAAAAGTCTAATTTGGAAAATTACGTCTTTTCAAAAAATCAGCCATCGGCATGCAACAAAGCTGGAACAGGGATATTGGGCAGAACATTTAAATTGCTTACTTTTTTAATTTAGTGTGTAACTTTGCTGGCAAATAACGCCTTTCGATTTTAAAGAATTACAGGAGTTAGAGGAAAGAAAATTTACGAATGAGTTCTTGCGCTGGGAACACATTATTAAATTTATTTCTTATTCTTGACTATGTCTTACGTTACTCACCTAGTGCATCGACGTATCTTCTTTATCTTCACATGACCTGTATACTGGATTAGTACCAATACCAATTTGGAATAATTGATTTCCTGTTACATAATGTGTTATAAGTACTTATCTGGCCCTCCGGACGTCTTGTTTTGAAAGGCCCATTTAAAGATTGCGCACTTAAGAATCGCATATGCTACAGCTTCCAATATGGTTCCATATTTATTCAGCAACAAAATGATTTGTACATTTGGTCAAATACCAAAGATCCAGCTTCGGTTTCATGTGGTATGAATATGCTAGATAAGGATCCCCGGTGATTCTTTTATCTTATCCACATATCTATTAGGTCCACATATCCACATATCTATTAGGTACTTCAAACGGCTTACAGATCATATGTGTTATACGATTTTAAACGATGGTTCCACAGTCTTTGATTGTGTTATGATGTGGGTTACTTCATGAAAACTATGGAATAGCTATCAATTTGATGGACATTGTTTGCGGGGTTGGGTTGTAGACTAAAAGCTTGTCTGAACGAAAGCATGGGTAAAGTGTTTGATGTACATTAAGATGTTAAGCGTGGATGTATTTTGTTGCTTAGATTGGGTTATGACAAACACGCAACTGAAACTGGAGCGACTAACGAGAAGGGTCAGTGATATAGCAAGATATGCGTTAGAGTGGAAACAACAATATAGTAGAAGACCTGGTTCACTAAAAATATAGTCGCGGAGAAGTGGAACCAATTAAAGTATAAGATGTGTGAGATAAAGGTGCTGGCTAGAAATCAAGATCACAGGGTGGTTGTTTGTTAGCGCACTATGTTCCTACACGAACTAAAGATGATGATGGTGGTACAAATGATGATGATGTTGATAGTGTTTACGTAACACAAGTTTTCACATATCTGCTATACATTCGTCAGATTATCGTTGTATAGTCACATAATGGCATCTTCATCATTTCTGGTTCAATATTCTAGATTTTTAAATCTTTACATAGACTTGAAAATAAGTCTGAATTCCCGTGTCGTAGACCTTTTGTAAACGGAACTCTGAATTATGTAAACCACACATCAATTAAGCAAGTCGATAAAGTATTTTGTTGACTGTTTGTTTGAAATCAAACAGCTAGTGGAATAGACGTATTGTTCTAGTTTAGTTTTCTCATCAGACCGTATGTGTATCCCATATTATTTGGATTTGATGCTTATAGTGTATGACATAATATTTTCAAGTTCATTATACTTACCCAACAAAATCGTTTTCAAAGCACTAGTTAACCTCATCCATTGAGCAACGATAATACGTATCATTGGCTCAAATTTACGTTGGATAGTGTCTGAGTAGTCACTTATACTAGATATATTTAGATTACCTAATGGATAATTACCCATTAAGATAATCAATTTTAACTATGTATCAAATGTAACAAATGTATCACGTGTTATTCAAAACTTTCGGTAGAACCATAACAGACTCAATTACAGTTGTTTAAGCTGTTGGCATTGATGTTTGTTCCTATGTAGTTACTCGAATGCACTATAGCATTTACTGCTGTACCTGAGTATAATTTGATTGTAGTTTATTATAAATATGTTCCTTACCATGTGGAGGTATAGCAATTGATAAGAAAAATAACTTATCGGAATATATTAACCAAATCCAGTTCATCATCCATACCAATGTCATCTATTAATTGTCAAGGTAAATACAACATATAACTCCAATGAAGACAGACGATAATGGATCAAGCCAGGTCGTACTGAAGTAAATAATTATATATCTACTGTCGGATTTACATTGTATTAAGTCCAGAAGGTGGTATGAACTGACAGCATGCCATTTGCAAACCCACGCGTCCACAGGTTGCGGATAATAGAACAGCCCCATATGTGGAATAGAATTTTAATATTACTTTGAAAATGCTTGTATGTATTGCATAATGGTTTTCTCTGCTCATCTTTGGGGAATAAGAAAAACGATAAATTTGGATTATCTCGTTTATTTGTATTGCACGAATTAACGATGCAATGAGCACCAAATGTCCGCTTATAAATTTCATTTTTTTATTCAATTGTCAATCTTACAACTTTTAGTTTATTCCGATATATACTTTCCAGTGCAGGCGCTTTTTCATACCTAGTACCAATTAGTTGTGGATATTAAGGATTTAAGGATATACATGATTCTAATCTGCTTTTAAACTATGTTTGCAATATTTAGTAATTATAGACCTTACCTATTGATGGCTTGTAAGGTACTGTTTGCTGATAATTATTTTTAATTTGTTATGACAATAAATAATACGACATTAGAGATATTAGAGGATTAGCATCTTATTTAATTTTGGTAGTTTATTTCAACAACACATTTTGCATGCAAAAACTTAACAAAGGAAAAACCGTCTATTAATTATGTTATATTGTTCTTTGGTAAGACTCATCGAAGTAATAGAACATCTACATTAGTAATTTTTATAACAATATTTTATTTGTAAACTAAATATGATTTATTATTAGAAAATATTTTAAAGAAAACAGACTTCATTTAAAAATCTATATAATACACATTTGAATTCACGTTAATGATTATACTGATTGTTTTCTATTTTGACGGGTGATTTTCAGAAATAGAAGCGTTACTATAGAATAATCATAACACCCCAAACATCCCCATAAAAAATTTCTGTAAAACTATAAAACCAATTTTGCTACCGTGATAAATTCTTGTAGTAAAACAAAAATTGTTTTTAACAGTTGTTTTGGCAGATAGTACAAATATTAAATTTTCAATTCAATTTCCTAATTTATTTATTTTTTTGGAGTAATTACAAGTGATAATTTTATTATTTTTAAATTTTTTTTTCAAATTTAACAATAACGTTGCATTTGATACTACGTACATTGCAAAATTGTAAAATTTCATTTAGAACGAACGTTCTTTCATTTTACAGGAAAAAGTTAAAAAGATTGTAGTTGTCTTTTATTGCACCAGTTTTATGTTGCATGAGGCTGCTCTTATGTTTTATATTTTACAGAATTTTTTTTATGGGAACAGGATGTAACTCGGTCATAGCACAGAAAAAGTAACTATAACAGAATGTTTTTCTTTGTAATAAAATTATTCGTTTTAAAATCATATATTTAGTAAAAACTTCCAGCATCCAATGTAATTTATATACATAGATATAGTCGTTACGAACTTGAGTAAAATACGACACAAAACGAACAAATTTTGCTTTGCCTATATGAAAGACAATAAACACACGCACCCATTTATTATTTTTATTCATTTCTACTTTATATTATTCCGTCTATTGAAAATACCAAAATATTTTATTTTATTAATTAATCATTTTCTGTACTATTTTTATTTAACATTTTTATATTTTTATTTATTTTTAGATATTATTTTGTAGATTTAATTTCATTTTTATTTCTATGATTGCTTAAACAGTAAATCGCTACATTGTAAAAACCCTTATCATTATAAATATTTGAAACAAATGTTAAACTATATTGAACAAATTGATTCTGAATTACATCCAAAAAGTAGAATTGTTGGTTTTAAAGTAATGGTATTGAATGTAAATGCTACTGCAAGCTTATCAGATGATCTGTTGAGAAATTATGACGGCATTTTTTTATGATTAATTACAACTCCACATTATTTGAATTAATATCATTAAATTTACTTGATAGCAAATCGTAGTTTTCCAATTGTAAATCAGAAAATGACAACTTACTTGTTTTCGATAATTTTTCTTCAAAAAACGTTAATCAAATAGCTAGCTCTATAGTAGAAAAGAACGAATTTACGTTGGATTCGTCATAATCCAATACAAAACAAGTAGGAACTATAGCGGCGATAAACGATCATAAGTGTAACAGATTTAGTGAGACGATGTTCATGATAAAAATCATTTTAATGCCAACCAAGTGGAATGCGGTCTTATGAGCAGTAATATAAGTGAATTCAATAAATATATGTTGTGCTCGAAACAACAGGCTGTAGGTGTACACCAATTTTTCAAATTGTTTATTTTTATCTGTATTCATTATACAAAGTTTAGTTAGAAAATTAGGTAAATACGAGAAGGTGTTTTAAAATATTTATCGAAAGAAACTATATGTAATTGGCAAATCTCAAAACAGAAATCAGTTGGAATTTGTAAAAATGAGATGTTAAATTACATGTTCTATCATTTTTAGTTATCAACGTTAAACATTGTTCACAATTGTTTTTTAAATTAAAATATAATAACTCCGGAAATATATTTTATGGAATTTAAAGTTAATATATTATTAATGTTATTACCACTGATTCCAGCGCAATTCAAATTAAATTTATCGTCAAATATATCATCCTCATTATCGTCAACCAACATAAATTCTATGTTTTCTTAGATTTTCGTTATTTGAAGAAAAATTAAAACAAGTAAGTTGCCATTATCTGATTTATAATTGGAAAACTACGATTTGTTATTAAGTAAATTTAATGATATTAATTTTGCAATAATACGGTTGAATTCAATTAATCTGGGGTTGTTATTGGTATGTATTCTGGATCGTATTTGGGAAACGAAATTCTTTAGAGGATATTGATTTAATCTTGCAGTGAGTATAAAAAAAATGCCATCACAATTTCCCAACAGATCATCTGCTAAGCCTAAAATAGCATTTAAATTCTGTACCATTCCTTTAAAACAAACAATTCTACTTTTTGGATGTAAATCACAATCAATTTGTTCAATATATGTTAACATTTGTTTCAAATATTTATAATGATAAGGGGTTTTAACGATTTACTGTTTAAGAAATCATAGAAACAAAAAATAAAAAATAAATCTACAAAATAATATCTAAAAATAAATAAAAATATAGTAGAGTAAGAAAAAATAATAAAATAAAATATAAAGCAGAAATGAATGAAAATAATAAATGTGTGCTTATTGTATATGTAGGCAAGGTAAAATTTCTTTGTTTTGTGTCGTTTTTTACTCAAGATCGTAACGACTATATCTATATATATAAATTACATTGGATGCTGGAAATTTTTACTAAATATATGATTTTAAAGTGAATAATTTTATTACAAAGAAAAAACCTTCTGTTATAGTTACTGGTCACAGTTAATACTATTTGTATATAAGTCGGCATTGACTGATCAAAAAAAAGATCAGAAACCATTCGAATATTTACAGTACGTATTGATTTTTAAAAAGATGACAAATACGAAAATAATGTTTTTAAATTAAATATTAAATAATATTCGTACGCGCTCACTGATTGACATTAATAAGATTGTTATTATTATTTTTTTTTATATAAATAAATTGAATACGTAAAACAATAAAATTTATTTATTTATAAGTATTTATTATTTATAAAATGTTATTTTATTCGTTTTATATTTAATTTAAGATTCT
The DNA here is from genome assembly GCA_027564355.1 of Penthetria funebris. Taxonomy (NCBI): domain Eukaryota; kingdom Metazoa; phylum Arthropoda; class Insecta; order Diptera; family Pleciidae; genus Penthetria; species Penthetria funebris. The sequence goes on from JANSTX010015330.1 coordinate 21,635, forward strand.
GCACTGAAAATGATTTATTTTGTTTACTTACTATTTTAAAATAACAATACTAAAAATTATATCTAATGTAAACAATAAATATTTTATGAAAATACATTTAATTTAAAATTAAAATATACATGAATTCTATAACAATATTTTACTCGAATACTAAAAGAAATGGTCACAGCTGCAGTTTTCATCATAATATTTCATTTGCTATTGATTGAGCCTAAAAAAATGCAAAAAAAAAAAATTCTTAATAATCATAATAAAAAAAAAAGAAGTTATTTTACAAATTAAGAGAAACAAAAAAAAGTATAAAGCACTTTTAAAAAATAAATTATACATAATTTTCAGGATATTTAAATATGTATACGTGTTTTGCTCAAACCTGAAATATATACAGTAAAACTGCTCGCGTGACCATTTTCTAATAATATTAAGTTATTAAGTTATTATAATAATAATAATTGTTATATAATTTATTGTATTTATTTAATGATAATTCAAAAAATTTTTTAGTATATTATAGTCCATGTTTATAGGACCCAAAGCATAAAACAACTTTATATTGATAATTAATTATTATTGATAAGTGGTTGTTAGTACGAGAAGTCATAAATTAAAAATTATTAAATAAATTCGAGTTAAATTAAAAAAACTTAAAAGAACAGTTAAACAAAACTCTTTGTATTTATATATTAATTAAACAACACATGCTTTTAAAATATTCTTTAAAACAAAAATACGAAAATGGTCTCGCTGGAACAGTTCTTACTGTACACTGCCAAGTAAAATTGCTCGAAAATATATGCATGTGCATGTATGTTATATGATATAATATTAATTTTAAAATGTCTTGTGATTATAGATTTAAAGTTTCAAATATTTAAAGACCATAATTTCCAGTAAACTAATAACTGGTATGCCAATATCGAGGAAAAATTAAAAAAAAAAAAAAAATCGTATAAACTAGAACTATCAACGCGATATGTTACGAATGAATTAAACTTGTGAATAAATAAATGGTATATGCAAAACTTACCTTGGTAGTTACTAATTTATATATTTATTTCAATATATAAAATAATATTCTGTAAAAATAAATAAATATAGATCATATCAAACAATAACCACCTAGAGATAATACTTTCTAATTTGAACACGAATGATCAAATATTTTAATACCGTATTTTCAAATTAAAAAAAAAAAACAAAAGTCGCTTAATGTTTCTAAAAAATTCAATTGGTAAGATTTGTCATATACAATACATTCATTATGCTGATAAGCCAAAAATTTATATATTGAATAAAAAAATATAATAATTAACTTAGAATAGCAATAATTCATTTGTATATGTCAGGACTTAATAATAGTTTAAGCTTAATAATAAGTTTAAGCATAACTATAGGTTTAAGTTTAACAATTAGTTTTATGTTTATCAATAGTTTTAAGTTTAATAATAGATTTGATAATATTTCATTCCAAAATCAACATTTGAATTATACGTAAAATTATTAAAGTTCATTGTTATATTAAATTGTAACAATTTTTAATATTGTAAACATCATTTGGATAAAATAAAAAAGTTAAAAAAATCCGATTCGAAGGACCAATTTTTGCTGCATATCATTCCAAAATCAACATTTAAATTATAAACAAAAATTGTACGTAAAATCACTAAAGTTCATTGTGACAATTTTTAATATTTTAAACATCAAAATCAGTTAAAAAATTCAGTTAATGCACAAAAAAACATTGGTTTTCTTTTTAATGAAATATTGCCAAATATAAAACTATTATTAAACTTAAAACTATTGATAAATTACGGATAAACTTACAACTATTGTTAAACATAAAACTATTGTTAAACTTAAACCTATAGTTAAGTTTAAAGCCATTATTATGCTCTGACAATACTTGACGTATAATACTTATAATACTAAAATACCATTTATAATAATCAAACGTTAAGATCAAATGTTCATTTACTTTATGATAAAATCTGCAAATTTCTTTTTTAAACACAAGTCTAACATTGCGAAAAAATAAACTAATAAATACATTGGAATTTAAATAAATAGTCCGTCATATGTCTGGTCGGTTAATAGCAGGTAAAAAAAAAAAAACAAGTCCTGGGGTATTGTCTGACACAAATTGGACTGAAGTTTTTTACAAAGTATAGTGTAGTTATTAGTTCATAGCTCAAGAATTAAAAGTTAAATTTAGTACTTTTATGAGTTATATTTGTTTTCATCATATAATGCAATTTTTTTATGATCATCGATGAACGAATCACAATAAAAAAATGTTTGAGATGAAAAATATGTATTACACCGTGTAATCCATCATTCAATAAGTTGGTAGAATGACATATAGATGGGTTTACTATTAACAAATCCATATAATTTTTAGGAAGTGCCAAGCCATACGATACGTGTGAAAATTGCCAAACGATACGTGTGAAAATTGTATGACAATCTGACGTTTAGTTCACAAGTTACAGTGGTTTTAGTGACGCTACTTTTGTAATTTTCAAAACAATGGAAAAATCTGAATTTCGTGTGTTGATAAAGCATCGTCTTTTAATGGGAAAAAATACCGTGCTTGAGCGGTATTTAAGCAATGGCTTGGCAAGTGTTATTCGGAATCTGCTCCATTTAGACAAATGGTAGTTAGTTGATTTTAAATGCGTGAATTGAAGTTGCGTGTGATAGCTGACACCTTAAAGATATCAGAAGGCAGTGTATTCACCATTTTGCATAAACATTTGATCAAGAGAAAGCTCTATCCGAAATGGGTACCGCATATGCTCACAGTCGATCAAAAGCAACAACGCGTCGACAATTCAGACCGTTGTTTGGAGCTGATTCAGAGTGCTGTTTGTAGCTGTTTCAGCACAATAATAAATGCGGTATGTGACAATGGATAACACATGGATCCATTAATACACTTCAGAGTCAAATCGGCAGCCAAATGTCAGCTGGTAAGGTTTTGGCGTCCGTATTTTAGGATGCAAATGGTATTTTTTTTCGTCGAATACATTGAGAAAGGGAAAACCATCAAAGCGAATATTATATGGCGTTATTGATACGTTTGAATTAAGAAATAGTGAAAAAACATCAAGATAATGCATCCTGTCACATGTCAATCGCAACAATGGCAACATTGCATGAATTGCACTTTAATTTGCTTCCCCATTTACCGTATTCTCTTGATTTGGCTCCCAGTGACTACTACATATTTGCAGACTTAAACAGAATGATACAAAGAATGAGATTTGGCTCCAATGAAGGTATTTTGAGACTAAAGATTAATTGTTCTACAAAAAAGGCATCGAAATGTTAGAGAATCGTTGGAATGATTGTATCACTCATGAAGGATACTATATTGATGAATAAAGTCGAATTTTGCATAAATGTTGTAGTTTTATTGGTCATCCTACGAACTTATTGGTGATGTTAATTATAATCACAAATTTTCGTACATTTGCGAACAAATTTTACTAATTTATTTATAAAAAAAAAAACATATTGACAGCGTGACAAAATAATATTAGGAAAAATTCTCTAACTTTGTTAAAATTTGTTTACTTTTTCATAAAAAATGTATTGTTTTATTATTTGAGTTACAAATTGTTTCTTAGACTTTTCAACAGTAATAAAAACATAAGTAAAAATCTTCATTGAATCGAAGAAATTGTAATCTAAAAATCATAAACATTGCTTGTGAACCAACCTTAAAATCAGTTGTTTGAAGATGCTGTAGGAGTGCGCATTTTTTGACAACTTTCATTATGGCCGTAAGCTTTATTTAATAAATTCGTACCAAAAATAACCTTCCATAAAGAATTCCGTTCTAACAAAGCTCTCAAAAATTTAGCGAATTATGTACTAGTTTACCCGTCGTGGTAGCGCAGTGGTTAAAGCACTAGACTAGAACGGCGGTAGACCGGAGTTCAAGCCTCACTGTAGACAAAATTTACAAAAAAGAATTGTAAATTATAAATTTATCACTTTGTGACTTAACCAGAGGTTGAAAAGACTATTTGGGTCAAACTGGCCTTGGTCGTTAAAGCAAAAATAATAATAATAATAATAATATGTACTAGTTTAAAAACTGTATAATTCTGTATTTTAAATCGTGACGTTTGATTTAATATTCAATTAAATGAACTGACTATGATTACCTCAAATAACTAGTTATACGCTTAATAAAAAAATAAAATAAAATAGTGTTGTAAAAATTAGGTAATGTTCTATTACTTCGATGACTCTTCTTTCATCATATTTCGAAAAATGGTACAGTGCAATTGCAAATTATAATTAATTTTTTTTTTTTCAAATAGATACCAAGTTAACTTTTTTTCTAGCTATGTATATTAAGATCCGCATAGTTATGTATATTAACATCCGCCTTCAGAATGAATTACGTATCTCTCGTAATAGTCAATAATAATATATTCAAAAATAATGGCAACACTTACCGTTTACTAAATCTTGAAGATATTTTTGAAAAAAAACTGGTTCTTCCAGACTGTGGAGAATCGCCAGTTGCACCGCCAGTTCCAGAATATTCTAAACCGGCATTAGCACGGGATCTCGTTTGACCTAAAATTGAAAATGTTATGAGTATTTGAATATGAATTTTGACCGCAAGAAAAAAATGACAACATGATTCTTGATCAAGTTAAGCATCACAAATTTCGCTATATAATCCGTAATACTCGGATATGTAAAACAAATAATATTGTGTAAGGACTATATATAATTTACAGCCATCAAATTAAATTGAGCAATCTGTGCATCTATAACTCGCGGTGCTAACACTCTGCATTTACATTTACGTCACACAACAGATTTCTAGATTTTCCAATTGAATCCGACATCAGTGTCACTCTTCATACAAAATGTAATTTGCCAAAATAAATCTATTGTAATTATATTGTGTTTATGTACATTATCGTTCTGACACTCAGTGAACTAAAACCTATAACTAAATCCTCAAACAAGAAACAACTTTATGTATATTTAAATTGGGTCTTCTGTCGCTAATATGTTTTGAAAGATGGTTATACAAATTGTCAAACCTGACAAAAATGTGTCACAACTGAACAACTTCATACCTGTAACTCCCTCCATTCAATTTTAAATCTAATAACAATTTTTCACAAAAAAGATTATTGAATCCTATATATTTGACGTAATTTATAATTAGCAAAACTATAATCAATAGCAAGTTATAATTCGATATAACAAGTCATATTTCACATATCGGATAGTAAGTCATAGTTCATATCCCTTTGACTTATTTCTAACCTCTCAACGGAAAAATACTCTATTCGGGTTGAAGCACCTATCGGCAACTCTGGTCATTGTCTAATCACGGCTTCTTTTCCTTACAACTACTTGTATGCCGAAAAGAAGGCATTACAATAGGGAAAAACTGGGAGAGTGTACAATTTTTTTAATGGTATCAGAAGGCCATCAGGGGTTATTGTTGGGTCATTTCGCGCTGATATGGACAATTCTCTTAACTGCAATTTAAATTTATTTTATGATTGGGGACGGAGAAATCTCGTAATATTCAATGCGAATAAGACGCAGTTGTGTCATTTGTTGCATAAGTCAAATACTCAATATCCAACTATACAATTTAATGGATATTTGCTGTGCAATTCTTCAGGTCTGAACTCTCTCGATACCGCCAAAGGCTTGGATTTCTGTATCATTGTATGCCAAACATATTGCCAATATATATAATGCCTCTAATGGAGCACAACTCTCACAGAGGCGTGCTTAAATTTCGAGGCACGTTTATGTCGCGTAATTCTCGTCTGTGGAACCGTCTGTCTGAAGATATGTTTCCTGAATTATACGGCCTCAATCAAATGTTCACAAATCCCTGCGTTCATATCTTTTATAGTATCTACATATTCGCATATTGTAGTTCCCAATCTTAACGGAATACTCATTTTAAAAACTTGATAATTTAAAAAATTTATTATATTTTAAAGAAAATGTTGATACACTTACCCGAGTGAAAAGTTGATCTTGAGGGAATATTTCTCGGAAAATGCCGGACTGACTTAGAAGCAGGAGTAATTCTTTCACAGTTTACCGCACTTGGATTAAAAAAAAAAAAACAATATATTTAATAAAGAATTATTATTTAATAGTTTATACTAATATTATCACTTAAATTATGAGTAAAACTTTATTAATACAATATCTTTTTAATACATGCAATAAATATAGTATGTTTCCTTATGTATTTCTATATATATATATATATATATATATAAGGCATAGTATACTTAATCTCACATTAATGCTTAATGGTGCAACTTTAGTTGGTAAATAGATAGTCGTGAAAAACTATTGGGTATCTTTGATACGATGCCGTTATCACATCTTCAATTATTTTGAGAGTTCGGGCGTTGAAAACACTGGTTAGAAGCTACATTCGGTGATTTAGAATATATATGCAGATATGACGTTATTTGTTTGTAGCTTATGAGTAATCTAAAACATAAATGCCCTTTTTTTGAGTGTTTATGTGCATAAATACAAATTCTAATTGGATTCGGATAATGATAAAGCAACAACTGAATCTGTTATAGCATATATTTATAGAGCTTTTCAATGGTTAGAATTTTAAAATGTACACATTACATTAGCCGTATGCCGAACATAATTGCTGGACGACATTAATGCGTGCAATTATGGATGAAAATTTAAATCGTATATTCGAAAATCTATTAATTAAGTACATTAATCAGTATGTGTAGTATGTGTACTAATAGAGATAACGATATACTGATTTGAAGATTAATCTGAAACTGTATAATCTTGGCATCTCAAGTTCTTGTCAGTTGAGTTACTGATTGCGTCAGGCGACCTCTGGCAGTAAAACAAAAGTTAGCGATAGTGTTAAGTAGCAGAAAAATCCAATTCGCTTACATCTGAAGAAATTAAATAGAATTAATTTGATATTTTGTGATGTTATACAAACACTACGTTTTGATCGTGTAGACCGGCAACTTAAAGTGTTAACCTCGTTTTATTGTATCATTACCAAACAATGATGCTATAAAAGGCCACTCCCAAGCCACTTGGCTATCGAATATTGAAATTGACACATATATACATATTTTTGTATGTACTCACCTTGATTCCATAGTAAATTTGTACATAGTAATATAATATAATTATCTAAGTCGTAATAAAGTTAATATAATACTTTTCACCTGATATTCTTGAGGTGACAATATATGTATGTAAGTCAAGTGTTTCTAAATATGAACATAAATACTAGTAGGAAATATTTTAAATACAGAAAAACAAATATTATTGTATTATTGACAATATTCGACAAATTTATTGATTTGATTGATCAAATTTTAGTTAATAAATTAAACGAACATATTACATAAATTCAAATTCAAATTCAAATTCATAAATTCACTTAAATAATAATACGTAAATATTTCCTTGATACAACATGCTAAAAATACATAATCAGCATCATTAAATTAAAAACAGCAAACCATAAGATAAAATTATCGAAAACAAGAGAAAGAGTGTTTTGTTCTTAAAATATTTCATTGTAAAATTAATAAAAATGTCGTTGATACACCATGGACACAAAAACGGAAACTACAGAATGGATTCATTTCGAAAAAGTTTATAGTGTACAACGGTGAATTGATAATAGAGACAAAAATAAAACAAGGAATTACTTCTCATTTATTTATTCTTTTAAGTCGGAACCCATTGAAATAATAGGCTTCGTTAAGACACGAAAAATATGCATTTGTTGCGTCGATGACTTCCGAATTTGATACCATTACCATTTCCAGCTAGATATTTCGTCATTTTCGGAAAGAGGAGAACGTCTACTCTCGGTGCCAATTCTGACGAATGCCATGGGTGACCAAAATTTTCATAACAAAAATTATGTAATTTGACGGTGTGTGAACTGCTAAAAAAATACTTACCCACCACTTAGAATTGACATTATCCATTATAAACAAATAAAGCAAAAATTGTGCGCTTTCAATGACGGAAACTAAACGAATTGCAATATTTGACTGAAATTTTGATGTGACCTTTTAAATAAAATACGCTCGATAAGAAAAATAATATCGTTTTTGGCGATAGCCTACAAAAGTTTCGCTTAATTTAAAAAATAAGAATATTACTACAATCAACATCTTCGTTAAAAACGCCTTATTTTAACCACAATACCCTTCGTCAAATTAACTATATTTCGATTAAATTATAAACAAATTGAAATGAAATTTTATAACTATCATATTTTGAATGTCGATGATTTTCTCGATGCCACAAGTTACAAAATTCATTACATTTGGTAAATTTTTCATTACATTGTAGTATGTTTGCTTAGTGTCCATGGTATGGTAAAACAAATGTGAATTACTTAAACTAAGATGTTTTCTTGTAAAACAAAATAATGCGTAACCATAATTTATATGTCTGTTTTATAGTTTTATGGTCCACTGGTAAAAAAGAAAAACAAAACAGTAAAAAAAAAGCAGTAATGTAATATTTCTGTATAAATTATAATCAACAATTGTACAGAAAAACAGTAGATAACTGAGGAATAAAAAAAAAAAAGTTCACAGAAACAATAACAAAAACATAAGTAATTGAGAACAAAACGAATAAAATATAGCATCGAGAATTGCTATATCTACTTTTTAAATAATTTAATACCTCGATCCAAGTGGTTCTGGTATCTCTCCATTATCACCTGATGGACCTGGACTAGATACAGATGCACTCTTCACATGACCTTTACCGCTATTTCCAATGGATCCGCCACGATTAAATTCAGATACGCTCGTGACCATACTAATAACAATTTTATATTGATAAAATAATTGAAATGTTCGAGCATAGCGAAAAAAACAATTTGATTTATTACAAATTAAGAACAAAAAAATCTTACAGTAATTCAAAGTAATTTAATTATGGTGGTTATTCATCATAAACAAACTATTGATATATTAAATAATTAGCAATAGGCATACTATAAACAATAATTACATTTTATTTTATATTGACAAATGTGAATTCGTATCTAATACTCAATAAAATAATGCTTAAATTCTACCCCTCCATTCTACACAAGAACGTTAGAGATGATGTTATGTTTGATTCTCGTAACGGTACTAGAAGAATATCATTGAGCCGATTGCATCGATAAATTTATGAGCATAGGATTTATGTCACATATGGGATGTCCGAAAATAAAAAATTTTATAAACATATATTATAAATACAGAATAGGCATACTGAAGATATTGGAAGTCAAATTGTTATAAAAAGGGAAGATCCTAGTACAAAGAATATTATATTTAAATTAACGATCAGCACTTAATGATTTAAAAAAAAAAAGTATTTGTGAAATACTAAATTCACTTCATAGAAAAATCTCCGTCTTCTTTTTCATCTTCTGCTTATTTGGTTCATTAATTATTCAGGAACTCTTGTTTCTCATTCCATTTCTCCAAAAGTTTATCTCTTGTGTATCGTGACTATCTACATATATTTGATAGCTAAGATATATAGTTCAGGAACAGAGTGAATATTGCTGCTTCTTACCAAACGAGATCTCTAGGTACCACATCAAATTAACTTCTCAAGACCTATGTATGGCAAGCGAAGATCTTTCATACTATTTCTGTACTTTTCAATCATTATACAAAGAGCTTTTGTAACATCAGTTGTTAACCAGCCTTTGACGAAATCGAACTGGTTTTCTGAAATATTAGATCAGGCAGTCTTGTGTCCAAAACTGTTTCCCATATTTTTAAGGTGTGTGAAGTAAGTTAGATTATACTGTGGTTAGAGCAATTCTGAATATCTACTTATTACTTTATAAAAAATGGTTAACAAATTGTGTGATGCCAAATTCATGGAGAAGAAGCTATCTTCTTCTCCATGAATTTGACATCGCGCCTCTGTTTAAGATCTTAGTTAATAAATTTGTTAACCATTAATAACTAATATCACCTAGAAATTTACAAAGATCTGATGGATTGTCATTTGGACCAACTAACTTAAATATTTCGCTTCGTCTTTTTGACTCCCAGCGGAGTAACTGTATTGATCCATCGTTCAAAGCTGATCCCAATCATAAAATTTCCACTGTCACCTTTAAAAGATATGAAAAGATATGACGGCATGAATGTTATTGATTGCAGCAATTTTTTGTGAAACAATTTTGTATATCTCGATTTGATCTGCTATGAAATTGAGACGTTCATATATACGATTTGTGGCTCTAGAGTTAGCTATAGCAACTTTCTTCGTTCTTACTCCTGCACTTAATCTATTGCAACTAAAAGCATAAACTTACAATGACTATCCATAAACGATTGAGTAAACCATTTCGAAATCAAATTAAAGTTTATCAACTGTCAGAACTAAGAATCACATTGCTTTTGAAATGATTTTACAATGTCATCTCATCACCATCAGATATGATAACTTATGTGTTTGCTTCTCCTATAATATAAAGTCTTATTTACTACTTGACTTATGAACTTATTTATTCCATTTATTTCACGGTTAAAAGTCATTTCATATTATAATTTAAATAATTTATTTTCATGCTATTAACGAACATTTACCAATTATTTTGGTCGCAAAAAACAACATTTTGTAAAAAAAATTAATTAAACTAGATTAATTGCTTTCTCCTGCTTCTTTGTATTATTCCTTATTCAGGGTCAGTGTTCCCTCTTGTCAATCTATTTCTTCACAACAAGTGTCTGTCTTGTGTATCGTCACTGTTTGCTCCTTTTGAACAACTTATAACCAAGTAACTTGTGAGCGGCGACGTTTCATCGTATATCATCTCAAATATTTAAATATAATATAATTTGTGCAGACTGCCTCGAATATAAATGGTTTAACTTATATCCTTCAATGTTATGATGATTATCTCATCTTGGTTGTGTTAAATTCCTTTAAATGGTCTCTTTTAACAGTCCAACATTCAGAACCGTAAGTCATTGCCGGTCGAAGTACACCTTCCCCTTTAGTTTTTGCATTTATCGATCACGTCACTGAATTCCACTTGAATGTCATCATCGATTTTACCAAATATTATGATAATTGACATTAAATATTTAAATGTTTCAGTAAGGGGTAGAGGAATCATTGAATTACCATTAATATGGAAAATACATGAAACTTGCTTTGTCTATATGTATTATGATAAAATAATGCATGTATCAAATAAATAAGAATTTTTTAAGGATTTGAAATTAGGTATTTTAAAATGTAATTTCATTTGGAAATAATTTATTTATCATCTGTATTTGCATGTAGTGTTCCATTTAAATAATTTATTTAAAATTTGAATCTACACAATGCAATTCCTTATTTTAACATTCATTCGATCTTTCGATGTTTACTCAAAATTATTTGATTTGATAACATGGTAGCGATTACGACATCTACATTTAAAAAATGTGTTTAGATAATTTTTTTAGATGTAGACAATACCTATACTTTACGCCATCTTTAGAAATTCTGTAATTGTCATACCATAAACAAAGACAGTAAAGACGCTGGCGCAGCCCGCAACAAAAGGCGCAGCCCGCATCAAAATTACTTAACATAACAAGAACCGAAGACCAAGTTATCCTTATTTGTTGCAAAAATATATATTAAACAAAACAGAAAACAACATAAAACTATTAAATTACTTTCACTAAGTGCGTATTCTACAATTTTACCCAATTTAAAATCAATTAGCAATATTTGAAGACATGTGTAGGATACGCTTTCTAGAAAAATAAATCAGGGCGATGTTAAAAACTTAACAGTTGAAAAAAATTACGATTTCCAAAAACATCGCCACTTAGTACGAGTATAGATAAAGTTCACTAATGACTTTAATTATTAGCTGTTAACGTCTATCACGATAAAAGTCAACAAACGACCTGGTATTGGACATGAATACCATGACGACTTTTTGCTTGCAGAAATAGACACGATTTCAAACTTAAAATGTTAGAACAATGTTTGAATAGGTGACACGGGCATTTAATTGGTAAAAATTCGATTTGCTTGGACTGAGTGAAATTCGATGAATGGAAAGCAGGTAGAAAAATCGACTCAAATGCAGAATAGCTGCGTTGACTATTGCTAATCAGCATGTATATAGTCGTCTAAACTGAAAACCAATATCTTAACATGAATAATTTATCTGCTTCGATTATGCGTGAAACACATAACATAACATGTCAATTTGTTGTTATTTGAATTTTAGTCGAATTGATTTGCAAATAAATAAGCAAAAATCAATTCAAATTCAAAAACATAGTAGAACATTGTAGACGCACTATTGGACAACACCTCTTATTGATTATTGCCTTAAAAATTTGTAAAAAATTATAATACAATGTATTCATGTACAAAGAACACATATTTTTTGTAAAATGCATGAGTAAAATAACCAGCAGACGTAAGTAAGTATTAAAACTACGACATACCTTGGTTCAGTAGGTATATTTGCCTTTTCTGTTGACAACGTTTTCTCGTATAATGTAGTTGACCTTCTCGGTATCATGCCACTAGGACCAACTGTACGATTTCCATTTGTTGAATCAAATTTAGCTACTGTTGAGGAAATTGTTGTTGGTGATGTTGCTGTGATCAATTTAGGTTTAACGGGACTTGAATTCGCTAAAAAACAAAAGGAACATTATTGTTGAGTAGAAAAATTTAAAAAAAAACAAAAACAAAAAATGTATTACTACTATCCGTTGATGCAATAGATTTCGGCTGCGCAGATACTGGCCTAGTATTTTGAGCTGCAAGCCGTGCAGTATTCTCTTTAATTGTAGCTGAATCAATAGTATTTTGCCTTTTAAAATTGCTGCTTCTGTAATTAAAATTAAATAACCAAAAAAAAAAAAACTACATTATGCTAAATTATACTTACATAGATGATCTATCAGTTGGTACATTATTCGATGCAACATTATGATTATTTATTGCGATAGGTGTAATAGCAGTGGTAGGTCCAACACCTGTAATAAAACGATGAAATATTTCTGAATTTTAAAATTTTGATTGATATACTATATGAAAAAGGAGCAATTTTGTTAGTGGGATAATTGATACTCCTGTATGATTAAAATTGTTGTTATATTAGTGTGGTACAGGATTAGTAAGGATTTAAATAGTTGATATAATGTGAAAGAAAATTTGTATTATATAAATTACTCGATGACATATTCCTAGGTAGTTGTTCTATTTATTTAATGACTATGACTTATAAATAGCCTTGGCCGAGCGGTTTTCAAAAAGGCTATGTTTATTATCACGTTATATAATAAAAATATCACTTGCAGTTAAATATCAGTTGCATTACAAACATAATTTATTCTACGTAACAAATATCACAAATTATTATTTACTTTATAAATTTATTTGAAGCTTATTCTCTAGCAGTGTAGATTCTTTAGTGAAGCTTGACTTAAGGGCTTGCCACACTGGATTCGCATTCGCGTACTATTCAAATTTTTAATCGGTTCTAGTAAAGCTAATACTACTCTGAATATATTAATTTTGCAATTAATATAATCCTACTATGCAGCACTTCGA
>JANSTX010015331.1:0-17396 GCA_027564355.1 Penthetria funebris
AAAATTATTATAATTCTTATAATCGATATTTTGTTCTTATAATTTTTAATGGAAGAAAGTTAACACCTAGTAATATAACGTCATATATATATTATGAAGTCTGACTAAAAAGTAATTTTAAAAACTTTTTTTTTAAAAAAACATAAAATTATATTTCACACATTCATTTCAAAATATCACAAACTAATTTTTTAAAGAATAAGGTGAGTACTACGAGTATATATCTTATGTTATTTATAACCGTAATACTTAATTACAAATTATTTTTTTTAAAAAAACACATTTTGTATAATTATAAAAAATTAAATGCACTCGTAAATTATGAAAAACTAATAGTGAATTCGTAAACATAGAATTTACACAAATAATTACATTAGTTTTCGTAAAATAAATGCTTAAGTGATGATAATTTGTGCGAAATCGTGGATGACCGTTAACAAATAGTACACTTTCCACGGTTGTCCCATCTGCCAATCTTATAATATTCGCATAAGAGTTTTTCCGTAGAAATTCAGTAAAATTATAACTATGAGATGAATTGAATAAATTGGCAATTAGCGGAAAGGGCAATTTTAGACAATTTTTTATCAGGATATAATCCAAATCGTTTAACTATACAGTTTTTAAAAATTATTACCGAAAATACACACGCAATTTACTAATGGTCACATTACTTTACACAAAGCAACATTTGCTGCAATATTTTGATCGTTTGTAGATTTATATTAAAAACATACTTTATACAAGTAAAATTCTTGATGTTATGTTGATTATTAAAAAGCGATCATTACGAAGAAAATAAAATTTATTTTACGCTATTGATTGAAAATAAATCTAATCACGTATTCGTTATAAGTACAGCAGGAATTTAAATAGTTAATTAATTTTATAACTTTTACCCATATTTCACGATGCACTATAAAACTTAATGAGGTTTCATGAGTTACATGAAACTATTTCCATTCATTCTAGACATCTTGTACTTATTACTTGTATTTATATTGATCCAAACTTGTACATCATCAGCTACTAAGCGATATGCTACCTTATTTTCATTTGTATAAGTTGATCTTAATAATTTAAATTAAATAAAATATTATCTTTAAAAATAAATTGATCGTAGCATGCTTTCATACCGGTATAAAATCCAATCCTTATGGTCAATTGTGAAATTATCTTGAATACACATTTTAACCTAATAAACAATTAAAATTAAAAATCAATATTGGACCTAATACACCCATCATATAAAACCGTATTTAAAACCTAAATAAATATTAATATTTTTAAATATTAATAAATTAGAATGATAATTTAAATTAATTATTAAAATTAATTTTAATCATAAATCACATGTACCTATAATTAGTCTAAAATATTTTACTATTCATTTATTCATATTATATTATAATTACTTTACTATATAGATTTTTTATTTCTCAATATTTTTTAAATATATAATTAATTTTAATTTTGTAATTATTTTTTATTTTACGTAAATGCATTAACAATTTTTATTTAATTAAATTATATTATACAATATACGTATATTATAAACATAAATTCATTAAAATTTAATAATACTTTTATTTTCATCTTATCATTTTGAATTATTGATTTCTTATTTAATTATTTTTTTTTTAATAATATGTCCTTATAATTGTAATAAATATTCTAAAAGAAAATAAAAAAGAAAATAAAAAAAGGAAAATATATTCATCACCATTTTACTAATGTTAGGAACAAAATGAATAAACTTCACATATTATGAGTATAATATGCAAATTTTAATTTTTAATGCATTTATTATAAATAATAATAATAGTACACTATCATATTAATTATTAAAGTTTTACAATTTACAATAATCTTTGATCAAAAAATAATTTTCATAACAATCGCATTAAATTAACTAAACATTTAATTAATTATTATACCTAATGATAAATACAAGAATCCACTCTAATGTGAGTTAATAGATTAAAAAAAAAAAAATTAGAATCAAGAACGATATTTAAAATTAAAATAATTTAATAAACGTAATAATAAAATTTAAAATAATTAAAAAAACAAATTTATTAAGAACATAAAATCAGCAAAAAAATCAATTGATTAAGTAGAGGTTTTAAACTATTATCCATGACACAATTCTTGAATAGGACATTTTGTTGTGGACAAAAAATAAATTGGTTGAAGTTTGTGTTGATAATAAGCTTTATGATGCTTTATAAAAAATTTATTAAGCTTTCTAAGAAAATGTATACCGAAGGTGGATTGATAATGAAGGTAAAATTCTGAGAACATGCGTGTCACCACCAAAGACGATATTATTATTCAATTTGGGCATTCTTTGAAAATTTATTGGCAAAATAGATGGAATATTTGGCAATTCATTTTAATTTAACAGTAATTGGAATTAAACAATTATTTTGATTATTTATTGGTAATGGAAAAAAGTGAATTTCGAGTTTCGATTAAATATTTTTTTTATGTAATAAATCCATCATAAAAAAAAGCAGAGCTTAGTAAATTATATGCGGGCTCCGCTACGTCAATTAAAATTATTTATAAATACTGATTAATTTACATGTAATTCACAAAACCTCAAGTAAAATATTTTATTTTTTATCAAAAGTTTTTCAATTCGATGAAAGTAAAATAGTATATTTTTAAAATTTAATCTATTTTCTTAGATATATTATAAGCAACAAAAGACAGTATGTTAATTTATAAAATTGTGTAATGCTTAAAACGCACCAAATCTCTTAATATTAATAAATACCTTAATATTTCACATTACAAAAATACAAGAATCATAGACGCAACAAATGCACATAATCGAATTCTATTATTCCGTACAGTTTAAAAGATTGGAACATTGTTGGAAAAAGTCGAGTTAGAAGGACAATATGTTGAAAAATAAATTGATGTATGTTCAAAAAAGAAATACCTTATTTTATTTTACCTTCATGAATAATTTGCGCCTCTTCAATTGTTGAAGGAGAGACAGAAGTGTATAGGTGTTTTGCCAAAAATCCTTACATATTTTGAATTAAAATTTTAGAAAGCTTAATCAATAACGATTTATTAAAATTTAATTATTAAAAACAATTAAAAATATAAGAAAAAAATGTATGTTGTGCTTATTTGATAAAAACAAAAAAAAAACAATTAATTAAATTATAATCATAATATTCGATCAATAAATTGATAATACAAAAAAGTCTATAATGAACTCTCAGATAGACTTTTTAGACATTCAAAAAATTATTTATTTTATTAATTTCTGCTATTTAATTACCTGCTGATTTATGAGGGCGTAAATCGCATAAATTTTTAATTTAATAAATAAAATTACTTAATAAAAAATTATAGCAAAAAGAGAAAAAAATAATAATATTGAAAACAAAACAAAAAAAATTATGAACTAATACGTGCATATCCTAATTTAAATTACAACTTTAATTCAACTATTGTATTAGGATTTAAAAACTGTTCCTTTTGTGCATCTTCCAATGATGAAACTGTTCTGGACAATGCAGACATTTTCTCCTTATCATCATGGTTATTGCGTATGCATGCCTTGGTGAAAATGCAAACACGTAACCGATACATGCAAAAAACAATAAAATGCACAACAAAAACAAAAAAAATTGCAGCAACACTGACAACAATTGATTTTCCAGGTTTGCTCCAATCGAGTAGCGGATATATAGCGGTTGTATTTTTCCTGAAAACAAAGGAATTTTTATAAATTTTAATTATTTTATTTATTTTTTCAGTTTTTAAGTTACAATCATAATGGGAGAAATGATACTGTTGTAGTGTATTGCTGATGTTGTTGTTGTTGTATTATTGTTGGCAGCTCAAGTTCCCAATGTTAAATAAATGTAAATCTCTATGAATCTAATGGTCTACATTAGATTCATGGAGATTTACATTTTCACCATAATTTCGGACAAGCTCGCATATATAGAAACTGTTCAGCAGAAAAAGTTATAGGAATTGTTGAAAATAAATTTTCTGAATTTGTACTAACATTTCATCATGTTGTTAGATGCACAACTATGGAGCAGCGGTCATAGTTTTAAAATATGGTCAATTATCACCACTGTTATTTATATATACATATATATTGATGAAAACTTGGTTTGTAATATGATAATATTCGTCACATTCCATGTCTCGCAACCATACAATAGAACCGATAAACTATTTGACTTAAATATATGCAATTGGAGCTAACGAGAAATTTCTGTCGACTGTCAAATATCGCTTAGCCTTATCACAAAAACAGTTCGTCTCATTGTATTAGTGAAAGTATTCCTTTTTTTTCCAAATACTATTATGCAACAAGCCAGACTTTACATTATCTACCAACTGATCTGTCTTATATTATATCGTTCCAAAATATCTTATGTATTCGCCCCATATAGACTAGCTTTATATCAGATATTTTAGCATCTATACGAATTGGCATCTATCTCTATGTAGAAGTTGAGAAATAAGAAAAGAATAACACTTCCCCATTATGGCAGACATGTAAACTATACATTAAATGAAATAAATGTGTATCTATCGTCATTAATATATGGAATATGAAATATGAAGAAGTGCCATCGAGTACGAGTAAGTTGGAAATTCGTTCCTAACTTCTGCAAATCTACATAATATTAAAAGCACTTAAACTTATCGAATTAGTAACAATTCAACTAACTTTAATATTATCATAAACTTAATATATTTTGTGTTTTTATGTCTAATAACAACCTATCATCATTGTGATTAATAATAAAGTTATCGTATCCTTAGAATCGTAAATTAAAGGTACACTTTTATAAGCAATATATTATTTTAATAATTTTTAAAACTTCATACGCTCTTTTTAAAAGTAAAAAAAAATTAAGACAAATATATACTGGTGTTATGTAATCATATGTATATATAACAGTGTGAGAAAAACTACTATTTTAAAAGAAAAACAATTATTTTAAAAGACAAATTCGCATTACCTTGTAGTGCCGCCAGCCAGATAATAAATGGCTGAGAAAATTGTATATGCTAATCCTATTCCCATTGTAAAATATGCATGACTTAACTGTATTGGATGGCCGACAATTGTTAAATCTATTAACATTATAAGTGAATTGAAAACATGCACCATTATATTGACTGCGTCCACCTTATTGATTTCTGAAAAGAATTTAAATTAGGTTATCGTTGCCAAAAAATTTTAATTAAAAAAAAAATTAAAATTTTAAAATCACAGCTTTTCTTGTTATAGGAGTGAGTATTCTCATTCGTAAGGCAAATTTTCCTACTTTAAATATATAAAAATATAAAATATTATAATATATAATATTATGAACATTTTGAAATTCTAATTTTATTTAAAAAGTGACCAAAAAAAAAAAAAAAACGGGACGAAAAACTGGATAAATACATATTATAAACATTTATCATTTTTTAATATTGAAAATTTTAAAATAAACAATTTTCATTTTATATGTAATTTTAATGGAATTTACATTTTTCAGAATCATTTTTCATATTTTAGTAAATTAGAAAAAAAAAAATAGGAAAAGGTTTTTTTAAAATTACCGAATTTAATAAAGATTTAAAATTTATTTATTTTAATCATATACCTGTCTATTAAAATGAAAAAAATGTTTATAAAAATATACATCCTTTTTTACATTTTAAAATTATTCAGAATGATAGGAAAAAAAAATTTATTCAACTCCCGTATCTGTCAATGAAACCTCAATCACAATATACTTAAATATTCTAATAAAGTGGCTAATGTGGCATAAAAATAGGCTAATTTCTTTCTTCATTTTGCATCTCATACCAATCTAGTTTATCCCCGGTGAAGGAGAACAACTTGATGTAGTTTCCAGACTTAAAAAATGATTCATATATGTGTTATTTTTGCTTCTACCATATTACATCTTTAACAGACAATTTCGGATGATGTAAATTAAGTGTCGAAAATCAACCCTGATCAATTGGCAACAATAGAATCAAAACCATGACCATGTTTCACAGAAAAAATTCTAATCTAAGATTAAAAAGTATAGCAGATAAAGCCTACTAGATATATGTCCACATCTAGAAGTATATACAAATTAGCACACACGGCATCAATTAATCGAGAACCACAACTGTATAGTATGCATTGTCACTCTTTGCATTTAAACTGTTCAAATCATTTTGTACAACTGATAACCATTTGCTTGTGGACGACCGCATTTCATGCATCATTTCCAATATTTAAAATTATTCTTAATGCTGCAAGTAGTCTATCTTTGCATTACATGATATAGTACTTAACTTAATCTACAGTGTGGTTGTAACTTTAAAAACTGTTTTAAATATAGTTGTTTCCAATTCTATCCTTCAATGTTACTTCAGATAATCATCTTAATATATTGTAATATCTGCATATGAACTCTGTAACAGTTCAGCATTCAGAATCGAAAGGCGTTGCTGATCAAACAACAGTTTTATACATTTTCCCCATTTGATTCAAACATCATTTTATTCGGTATTGAATATCATTTTTGATTTTACTGTTTGCTATGATAATTGATTCCAAATATTTAAATTTTTGCTAACAAGAAGTAGATTATCGACTAATATGATCGCAGTGGAATTATTTGGATTAACATTAAATGAAAAATACATGTATTTTGTTTAAGTATTCCACAGATTGATTTTATCTTCCGGTTCAATTTCATATTATTAAAACTATGTCATCTGTAAATAGCGTAGACTATTGAACGTTAACATTGAAATAGTTAGATGTTCCACAATTTGTTCGGATACTAGTGATAGGCAATTATATATATACATATATTTGTAGTAGTAGAGATATAAAGTTTGGACACACAGTTTGAAAACTTAATGTTCGCCAAAGGAGTTGCAAGATATCTCTATCAATGCCTTCTGAAAATCTATTAACGTCATGAGAAATTCTTTCTTATTATCTCTGGTTCTTTTCAATTATTACACAAAGTTTTTGTATATACTTATCAATTGCTGACCTGCCTTTGAGAAACCCGAATTACTTTACAGAAATATTAACGAAATCAGTTCTGTTCAATATCCATTCCCATAGTTTCTGTTCAATATTCTGTCCCATAATTTTGAACAAAGATATATCCTGTTGTAGAAATTAACTCCAAAATATTCAATGTATAAAAAAATTGCTTTGAATATTATTTTAGTATCAATCACTTCTTATCTGTATACTTGATTATGATAAGGGGATGCAATTATGTACAATTCAATAATACTTCAAATACATTGATCGATAATATTATACTCGGTACAACACAATGAAATTATAGAAATTACAGTTTTCCTAATATTCTAATAATATGAATTTTCACGAATTTTTTTCAAAAAAAAAAAAAACAGTTAAAATTGGAAATGAGTAGCAATTCAACAGAAGAAATGTAGAGATTTAATGGCAAAGAAGAATGAAAATTCAATATTTACCCTATGAAAACTTTAGACGGAATAAAAATGATAAAAAAAATATGGATATTATAATTTAAGGAGTGTTTAAAATATAAAATGAACTGTTATTTGCTCAATGGAAACAGAAAATAGGAACAAAAAAATATTTCTTTTCAAGGAGTTGAAAATGGCACGTACTAGAGGACGATGCTGACATCCTTGTAATAGCACGAGTTTTTTCGTTTTTTTCTTTTAGATTTATTCTTGTAACTGAATATGTGACATATGAGTTTCAAATGTAGTAGGCATTACTAAGTACTATACCGTTTACACAATGTTTCTATCTCCAACCAGTTTACGAGAAATTGCAATTTTGATTTTAAATAGAAAACGTTGATGCATTTCATAGGTTTCTGGATATGAATCAGGACATCATAATGTTCAGAAGATCTATCGTATTCTATCTCGGAAACGATTAAAGATAAAGACTTCGTATCTGAGGAAGTATTATGTAGAAAGTCGTTGCACATCTTTTGTAATTAAATATGATGCTGACATGCTGACATCCTTGTAATAGCTCGAGTTTTTTTTTTTTTTCATTTTTTTAGAATAATTTTTTGTAACAGAGTTGCATACGTGTTTAAAATATAGTAATAAACATTCAATTAAATAATTTGATCTTGAATACATAAAATGACTGACTTTTTGTCTAATGCAAATTATAGTTGGAAATAGAGACATATTAAGGGATTCATTTGGAAATAATGCAAATATAGTCATAAAATATTTCATAATTGAAAAGAAATTTGTTTTTCTAATCAAAAACAACACATTTATTTCTGCATATTTGCCTGCGTCAGTCTATCCAGTCCATTTATTTCTAGCTCTAAGTTTGTAGATGAATGTACTCATAAATTGATAGTTTAATTTAAAAAAAAAAACATTTTATGCTAGAAGTGAAGGTTTTCAGAAAAACGGGGAACGGCATTGGTTAATTTAAAAGCACAATAATTTATAATCTAAGTATTTAGAAATTATCATCGACAGATTATTCTGATAGTGGATCTAAAATTATATTATATGCGGGTTCTCAGAAATTGTTAATTTATTATAATTATTAAATCTGTAACAATGACATTATATTCATTCTTACTATTACCATTTTAAGTGTTGATAAAATTTCAAATGCATTATTATCGGTCTAAAATAGAATTATCTTCTTGTATCAAATACAGATGACCGATGATCATCTCTAGATGTGTTTAATGAATTTTAAGGTGGTAATTGTAATTGCCAATGTCATACATAATATGCATATTATATCATTTTTATTATCGGTCCAAAATAGAAGTATCTTCTTGCACCAAATACAGATGACCGATGATCATCTTTAATATATGTCTAATGAATTTTCAAGATGCCTAATTTTGATGCCTATGATAATTTATATTATATCATTTATTAGGAGGGAATTAAAATGACTTTTAAATTATTATCATTGATTACATCATTTTCTTAAACTTTTTTTAGTATTGTTAAGAATTGTTGAGTATATTTTTTTTTTTGATAAAAGCTATATAACTAATTAAAAATTAATAAAAATTTTAAGGCATATTAAATGAAAAGTTAGCGTCATGTGGATGCCAGATAAAAAATATTTGATAAAAAAATTTCAATAAAGGTATATACTCATATAAATGCATGCCACTCATAATATAACCCCATGTCATCCAATTGGTTTTAATCCAATTTTGATGTGATAAATGAAGAAATGGGGTCACATTAGGTAGACACTACACAAAAAATATATACTTCATATATTAAAAAAAAAAAAAATTAAAACATAGTAAAATACATTTTTGTATCCAACTACACATAAAACATAACTTTTTTCTTGGTCCAATTTTGTATTGGATTTTTTTTTGATTTATCAATTAAATTTAAATAATAATTTAATTTATTTCTATTTTATTGATTACATTATTAGTATGTCTTTATCAGTAATTTTTCACGTTTTTTTTTTTATTTATTTTACAATCGTTAAGCCTGACATTAAAATTACAAATATAAAAGAAAATTGTTTAATTGTATATAAAATTAAATATCAACCCCCCATATTTTAGTAAGGGATAGAAAGAATCAATAAAAACAAAACAACAGAAGGAAAAAAAAAAAATAGAAACTTGCAAAAACAACGAAAAATTAAAATAAAATGAAAAACCAATAACAAAAAAAAAAAAAAACAAAGAAAATTAGATTTGCATATTTTTTAATGGAACATTTTCACTATTATCCTTTTATTCATTTGCCAAAAGAAAATTGCGTTGGTAAAACATTTTATATTAATATGGAAATACGTAATGTACAAATGAGATGAATTTTTGTAAATTAGAAACTAAAAGATCGTACAAGGAACTAAATATAAGTTGCCCACGCAAAATTTCAGGACTAAATAAATATAATTTTTAAATATACAAATTGGGTCAGAGTAACGAAATAAATTTTGATAGATGACGTACGACAAATGCGGATATCATTGGAGGGAACATAATGAAATCAAATATATTTTGGAAGATCAATTCATTCGATAGTTAATTATATTAAAGTTGTTCATCAGGTAGTTGCTACTCTTTAATATTCAAAATACAAAATAACTATTTATTGGTTCATAAGGACGGAGTAGGAACAATGAACTTAAATGCATTGAAGCGAAATAATTGTCGCTCAAATTGTAAGCATATGATTTTTTGGTAAATTCACCGTATTCGCTTGGTAGAGAGTTGTCATCCAATACAAATATTTAGCTCCCTTCACGTGTATCGTGATAAAATCGTTACATGTAAAAAATGCCAATCCACAAATGTGCATTATATACACAATATTATGCAATTCGTTCTAGTTTTACCCTATCGGAAAATATGAGTGCTAACAGGGCAACCTATTGTGTTGAACAAATAACGGTTTTTCCATTGGAATATATACTACCATAAGAAAATAATCAGGTCATCAATTAATTTTCTAATCGAATCTGCTGACCATTAGCGCTAAATAATTTTATTTATGAGCCAAAAATGATTTGCAATAGTTAAGATTTGATTATTGTATTAAATGACCTATTTATTCCTGGATATACGTGTGGTCACATGAATAATTTATAAACTCTAAACTACAGTACAAGAGTATACTCTGGAGTTTATATATACTAGTAACTAGTATATATAATCGAATTGATAAAAATAGCAATGCACAAAGAAATGTGTTAGTAATAATCAATTGGAATATATTATTCCAGAATTTAATTAAAATGGCATGTACTTGATTGCATTTCAATAAAACCAGTACAAAAATTATTCAAAATATTATGTATCTAATGTTTAAATGAAAAATTAGTAAAAAATAAATATAAAAAGCTAATTATGTTATGGAAACGTCAATATTTGGTTAGTAATTTATTCGAATTAATATACGCAGACTAGTAGGATTTTGGCTTATGATTCAACATTAACTTCACTTGGTGCTAGCACACATGACGTTAAAAAGCATCAGAACGAGAATGAAGGAGCTCTTGGAGAATATCGCCGGCAATTATTTTCGAGCTTAAATTATAAACGATTAAAAATTATGGTACCATAACGACACTATCGCCATTACAAAGTGATAGGCTATATTATCGTTGCCAATTCGATGATAGCTTTTATGTTTAGCTACTCGAATATTGAAAAGACTGATAGGTAATATATAACAATATGTTCGACTACGAATTATCCACAGAATTAAATTAGAATTATAATATAGAATTGAACCTTGTACTTCATAAAATTCAGTATCATTTTCAGCTGATGCTTCTTGATATTTATTAATATTCAGCTATCAAATCATTTATACTACTTTGAGTAACTATGAATTCCGTTTTATCCATACCTCAGTACATATCAATATAAGAATGTCATTCGCGGAGCATATATGAAAACTGTTCTGAAATGGGTATTTCTTGTATAGTATTTGAATCAATTAATGACCTTTTTTAACCATTCTCAATTCTGTGTTATTTGGGATTATTATTTTTACTTTGAATATTTAACATTTGCTTGTCGATTTCTCTAGCGTCCACGCCGTCGATTACAGATCACCATAATATTTATTGTATCAATCATTTGGTGTGTGTGTGTTAATTCGGGAACTATATATTGTGTTCTATATTAAAAAAGCTTGGGATGTTAATGAATAAAATGCAAACATAAAGAAATGTAAATGATACATATTATCAGATTACCAGCTAATTTACGTAAATGGACATTCAATTGTACAGGAAATCATAAACATAATGTTACTCAATACAAGCGATTCAAGTTGATTTGAATCACCATATATCGGTGTTGTAAATTTTAATTTACAGAAACTAATATCATATAAAACTGCATTCGCATTGTTTTGTCTATATTTTCGTCCATATTTTTTTAAACCAATGGACAAACAGGACATTAACACCAATGTTTTCGATACTCGATCATACGCCAGTACTTACATATAATGTGATTGAGGTACCGATGACATCATGTAGAGGTGGTTTAGAAACCGCGACGATTAGTGAAATAATTACATCACATAAATTTTAAAAGAAAGCACTTGCGACGAAACAACACTTTATTACGATTAACCAAATCTCTGGATTCATAACATAATAAAAAAAGAAGGTAAAAGTTTCTTGAACAAAAATTAAAAAACAAAAAAAAAAGTAGAAATTCTAACAATATTTACAATAAAGACGCCAACTTTACCTGGATTATGTACAACTGTCCAGTAACAAATTGTTATAATAAAAGAATAAACTGTAGCAATTGTATATAGAATCCAATAGACTTTGTGAAACCAACTCTTTTTCTTTTGTCGCTGCATTCCTGCATTATATACAACAAATAATATAAAAACACAACATTTATAAATTAAAAAAAAAAAAAAAAGATTAAAAATTACATTTCAATAAAATTTTTCATATTTATAAATATTATTAAAAACAAAAAAAAAAAATTGGAAATAAAATAAAATAAGAAACTGTTCAATTCCATGCAATTCCAAAAGTTTCACTTACCAAAATCATCACGATCAACCATCATTCCTTGTGTCACAATCCATGCACTTAACCATGCTTGAATTGTGCATGCCATCAATCCCCAATGTGTTAAATAAATCCACCATTTAGCATAATGATGCTCAAATCTTGGTTCATCCGTACGCCCTATATCTAGTAGTGAACAACTTAATACTGCCAAAAATAATATTGCCGATATCCAACGATAAATAAGATATAATATACCAACATCTTGATCACGTTGCCACTAAAAGTATGAAAATTACGTTATTGCAATGGTTTACATATTGCAGAGTAACAATTTAAACCAAAGAAAAAAGGAATTAAAATACAATTTTTGATATGTTCGAAACTTGCTGCTCGTAAGTGGAGCACTATAAGTAGCATGCACAATATGATGGATGTTCATAAAACCTTTCTTTAGTCTGCACAATTAATCATCTCTTGTGCTTATTTGATCATATTCAATTTTATTGATGTCATTGTCTATCATTTCCATCGACAGTAAATTATCGCAAATAACACTTAACAAATGCTATGAATTCTAATAAATTGGTACACCATACATACATCACATTCATAATCTAAATAAATATTCTAAAATCTAGAACATTAGAAACGAATACACCAGAAACATATACAAGGTCTACAATTTTCTTTGTGACATACCTAAAAAGTTGGCAAACAATTTATTTTTTCTTTGCAAATATGTAAACCAAATTACTTATGGAGATGGCAAATAATATAACGCTTTCAAATTGTGAAGCCAAGAATAAATAAAGATGATGATGATAATAATAATATAAAAAATATATTAAAAATTTGCCCTTAAAAAGAAACACTTACAGTGCCTAACTGTGTGAATGTAATAAACGAGTACCCACATACTTAAAGTGTTATACTCTTATACTTTAAGTGGTAATGAACTTCGTATATTTTTCATTTTTGTATTTTATTCCTTTCGAACTGTAATTATATAATTTACCTTAAAATTTACACTTGACTTACCTGACAAAGATAGAAATTATGACGATAAACCTGTTGCGATGAAAATTCTGGAAAACAGCTGTGCCAGAATTTCGTTAGCATTTCCCTAAAATAATCAAAATTATTATTAGATTAAATTCTTATTCTTTAATATAATCGTTTTCGAGTGTAAAATTTTAAGACTATATATATATATATATATATATATCTTTTCAGAAACAATTTTCTTTTAATAAAATATGGATATTGTGAAAGGGTTATAAATAAAGAATATAAACGTAATACTGCCAGGTTTATAAATTGTTTATTTTCACTAAAACAATTCTAGGTATTTTTAGACCATATAGCTATATATAGCATGAGGGACTGGCATCTAAAAAATTCAATATAGTCGGCAAACATTATGCAGATATCATATTGTGAGCTTCGATCACAAGCTAGAAATTGCCATATAATGTAGTCGTGAGTAGAGATTCATTGAAACTAGACACTTACTATACATACATTAACCAAGACAGTTCATAAACACATATTCTACAATTCCATATCGAAGCACTGCATTCAATTATTTAATTTATTACATACAATGTAAAACCTTTGTGTATTCCACTAACATGCTTTAGATTATATCATATGAAATACTACACATTTCTATGATTAGTTTAACCATGACAGTTAATGTATGAATGACCTGGATAAATAAAAGGCAATTAAATGGCAATGTACATAACATTTTTCCTTACGGAATCTAGTATTAATTCAATTGGAAATAATTAACATATGAGATTCACGTAAGGACTTAGCGATTCATTTCGTTTGTTTCATTTCGCCGGTTTAATTTTTTCTATATATAAATTTATTTATTTATGTCGCTTTTTAAGGAAATAGAAATTATTACTTAAACATTCATAGTTTTTTAGTCTTCAATTGACAATTTCTAGGAAATTTCCTTTCATTTTTTTTATTTGTTCAGAGTAACATTTTCTAAAAGCATTGTTATATCGAGGACATATATAATTTAATATAATAATAATATAATACACTATTTACTTTTATATGTACATACGTATTTCCGTACCCTATTCCTTTATTTCCCTTTTATAATGGAAAAAGTCATTGTTATAAAATATTGTAAATGAATTCTGAATACTCCTACAATATTTTAAAATATCATCATAGTAGTGAATGAATGTACTCGCATATTAACATTTACTTTATATTATTAGTACTCGTAAATGTATAATATTGGCATTGGTTGAATAGCAGATGTTTAAGATTCTAAATGTTGATTTTCCTGACGTTTCAGATCAATACATTCAAGGGGGGAGTCACTAAATCTTCAAGACTGGTAATACTTTATTCTTCTGCCGAATTACATTAAAATTAATAGTTTGATACTAATATCAAACTAAATGCCACTAAAATTTCAAGGGCAAAAGGGTGCGGTTGGACGACCAATTAAAAAATAACATGCAACTCTAACCTAGAAAACGATGGGCTAAATTCGATGTCAGGAAAACAGAAAAAGTAATATATATTCATGTGATTCACAAAGTGTAATGCAAACCTACATCATATTGAATGATCACAGCATGATTCAAGATTAGTGTAAAATGTATAAAAATAGTTAAGATTTATGTACCTACGGATCAGACATCGTCAGAACAAAGAAACTTTTAACAGTTAATTTTTACATTGTCTTATTCGGGTTAAGAGACCGAATATTATCATATGTATGGACGATGCTAATGCAGTGGTTGGTTTGGACAACATGGGTTGGGTGGAAAGTCTGTTATGGGTACACACAGAATAGATGATATTAACAGTAATGAATATCGCAGTAATTATTATTAATTATTAATTATATTATTTTATTAACGATGAGATAATATTCTGGTGTTTTTGGCCAATTGTAGTTATTTTAATGAACAATGCAAAAAAAAAAATGCATATTCTAATTTATTAATTAAAAAAAAGGCTCTGAAAACTAATTACTTTCAAATTTAAACTACAAAAAACTTTAAAACAAAACTAAGCCATAAACTATTTTAATTATTCGCATATAAAAAATTTATTTTTACACATGGAAAATCACAAATAAAACTTTTTTGTGTTTTAATTAAACCTAAAATTTCTGTAATTAAAATTATTTATGTAATGATAGTAACAAAAAATGAATTTTATGGATAGTCGACAATTTAATAAAGGAGTAAGTAATTTAGGAAGAAGGAAAAAAAACAATTACAAGTTTATTAATGAAAATAAAGAAAATTCAAGTGGCTGAGTGTCTGATGTAAATAGGGCGACCGTATTTTACAATACTGAAGAAGATTACTTAAATTACTTAAAGTACAATTGCTTTTGCTAATGATAAATACATTATTTCCTTGTTTTATTAAACTATAGTATAAGTAAAGGATAATTAATTTTTGAAATTATCAATTACATATTCGTTTGATAATAAAATTCGATTAATTTAGCAGCTAATTTCTCATGAAAAATGAAAATGAAAAATAAAATCTTAAACTTTGATAAATTATAAAATTAAATATATACAAACTTTTACATGATTTAATGCACAACATAATTAATTAATGAATTATTCAATATATTAATTC
Organism: Penthetria funebris; assembly: GCA_027564355.1. Classification (NCBI taxonomy): domain Eukaryota; kingdom Metazoa; phylum Arthropoda; class Insecta; order Diptera; family Pleciidae; genus Penthetria; species Penthetria funebris. Next base: position 16,159 of record JANSTX010015331.1, read on the forward strand.
AGCAGAATAATTCATGTTTAAATATAACAATTATATTATTGTAGCTACTGTACGGATAATTATAATATATGTAATATATTATAATATATTATAATATGCAAATTAATGGAAAACATTGTATTGTGCTCGTATTTTTTTTTTTATTTTTTTTTTTTATACTAAAGTTATTCTTTAGGGAGTGGATAACCTTTAATGTTCATAACACAAAATAACTTTTTATTTGCTTAAAACGATGGATGCGGAGGATATGAACGTAGGAATTTGTGAACATTTGATTTAAAAGTCTGGAGGCGCGAAGCGACTCAACCATGACCCCGGATGGCGTTTTGTCGAAATAGTAAGAATGATGCAGAGTGCTGTCATCGGCGTAACTGTGAATAAGGCTTGCAGTTAGTGATAAGAGGTCATTAATGAAAATTAAAAATAGCGTAGGAGACAACACGGAACCCTGGTGAACACCCGCATCAAGTTTGAAACCGTCAGAAGTGACGCCATCGATAACTACCCTAATCGAGCGACCCTTCAGAAAATTAGAAATCCACAACCCCAAATCAGGATAAATACCATAAGAGACAATTTTCGACGATAGCGCCCTATGCCAAACTCTGTCAAAAGCCTTGGATATGTCGAGTGCAAGCACCCGAGTCTCACCAAACATGTGCGAACTTCTACACCAAATTTCAGTCAGATAGGTCAAAATATCACCGGTTGATCTTCTGGATCGAAAACCGTATTGTCGATCATGAATAATTTTATTGGATTTCAGGTAAGATATGATCTTGAAGTTAATAATTCAGTTAATAATTTGGATAAAATTGAAGTAATGGTTATAGGTCAGTAATTGGAAGGATCCGATTTCGAGCCCTTTTTAGGAATAGGCTGGACGTTTGCCACCTTCCATGCGGATGGAAAATGATCAGATTAAATGGAAGCCATATAAATGTAGCGGAGCGGTAGAGAGAGAGAAGACACACATTACGCAAAACCATGGCCGGAATACCATCAGGACCAGGTTTTAAGAATTAGGTTTATAAGAATTCTGTGAATAACCCTCAATCGAATTTGAATGTGCCTTGCATTTAGAACTAGTAATAGGGTATCCATTGGAATCCACTAGCATAGGAATCAAAGACTTTATGAAATTGCTGCTTACAGCATCAACGAAAGACCAAAAATTCTTGCCACCCTTCCTGACAGCAAGAATTCTCTGTTTAAGTTGACAATCGAATTTATATTTA
>JANSTX010015342.1:5712-17395 GCA_027564355.1 Penthetria funebris
GGCTACCATTCCATTTCTAGTTAGTTCATAAACTTTTCTACAAAAATTCTAAATAATTTCATTCGATTCCTGATTTACATACACTTTTTAGTACTTACATTTAATATTTTATTATTCTATTTATTTAAAAATGTTATTTCAATTGCATTTAAGAAACACTTCTTTAAAATATTATTTTCTTCTTTAAAGACGGAAATCGATTTTAAAGAATTTTATAAAAAAAAGTATGTTTTAAATTATATCAATTTAATTAAAACATAATCTGTTTACAGTTTTTAAGTTTAATTTCATCAGGCATTAAATATTTTATAATTTCAAGCATAATATTCATATTCAATTGATAGGAGGACAACAAAAAACATGATAGCTTGCCATAACAATCACAGGTTCCTAATCCTACCAAGTTTCTGATCAAAATACCATGAAAACTAATTGCATCCAAATTCAATATTTGTACTATTTATATACAGCCACAATTCCACACTTTGCAGTTTCGGTAACTTATAATTTGCATTTACTGTTATTATACACTAGCGTGCTTTTTACTCCGTATTAATAGAACTTTACGGTTAAGGGTTCTTATATTTTTCCATTTGGTGTGATAATATTGAGGTGCATATGTCATTAGTGATTTTATGAGTTGTTTATAACAAAGAATCTTGATGTTCAGTTTCATTTTCCATACATTAATCCAATCACTTATAGTTTCTAAGTGTAAATTGATGGTTACAGTTGCAATCGATAAGTTATTATGTGTGACGAGTAAAAGTATATAGTCGGCATATTCTATTTTGGTAATGGGATGATACATTAGGATACGGAACCTTGTATAACGCCAGCAGAGATTGCATGAAGATTATACATGTAGACATGCAAACTCTAAAGGATCCAATCGTTAGAAAATTATAGGTCACTTTTTCTAAATGATCATTAAAGGCGTGAGTATATTTTAGTTTGAAAATTAATCGTCTGGTTCAAATAGTGTCAGTGATAGAACCAGGTTGGGTTCCAGGTGAATTGTGATAAGTCATCGGTAATATTTATTAAATTTTCGGCTCTATTTTCAATTACCCAGTTTATGTTTTTATAGACATTGATATCAAGTATAAGGTTACTAAACTTGTTCTGTCAATGTTTAATTTGGTTGTCGATCATGTTGTTCAGGCACTTGATCGGTGCGTTTTTTCTGGAGGTACGTCGCAGTTGTCGACGAAAATTATTCTTAAGTTTAATTATATTCTTTGAGGCAGGGGAATCATATTGTTTTGTATTAATATATAGGAAACGAATCATTTGAGTCTCGATTTCTGTGAATTCACTTTTTCTTATCACTGTGTTGACAATGTACAACCTTTATTCAAGATTTTGTTAAAACACACGATGTTTTGTAAGTACTATGTACTCAGCATAACTTTTATTTTTACTCTTTTGATATTTCAAAAGAAAATTTATTTTACTTTAGCACTGACTATAGCTTTTGTAGATTGAAAACTTCTTATATTTCAGAATAAAAATATAATTTATTTTCCAATAGCACTGACAACTTATATTTTTCCTATTTTTACACTTATTTACTTCTTTGTTCACTGGATATTTAAAAAAAAAAGAAAATATAATTTATATTAAATTGGCTATGACCACTTTGTCATATTGTTTTTTATCCTTATTTACATTTCTGTCTTCTAATAACACAATTTTATTTTATTTATTATATAAGATAGCCTAAACTTTTAAAAATAATATTAATGTACAAAATGTGTTTATTGTGATAAAATCTTTTACAATAAACACATTGTTTTCAACAAAATTGGGTATAAGTAAGCGTATACTATAATTAAATTGACTGTCCGCAACAATCAGTCCTATTTATTGTCGCCGGTTCACTGGACAACTTTGACAGTACAATGAATCTTTGTGGTTGCTCGAAAGTCATCTTGACGGGTTATAAGTAACCCTAAATCGTTTTGTTTCACCGAAGAAAATGTCATCAAAGAATTGGGTCAATCATCGTTTATCGATCCCGAACGAGCAGGTCCTCTACTGTGAGAGAAGGAAAATTATTATGTCACAAAGTTAACAGTTGTAAACTATTCACAAATATAGTTTCGAGACGATTAAGATTAAACATGTACCCATATATGTACAATGGATCATGCTTGACGAGGGATAATATAAATTAATATAATATCTAATTACGAATTTTTTTATCTGCACGTTGGAGGTTAAGAAGAGTGATTGATAGAGAGTTGAATGTCAATAATTAAAATCTTAATTTTATAACATTTACTGATTGTTACAAAGAACAAAATTTATCGAGATTTAAAATATAGGATTAATAATATAAGTTCATTTGAATTTAGAAAAATTTCGATACGTATATTGAAAGAAAATGCTACAAAATTGAAAAGAAAAGAATCCTTTTTTCTCCATTTGTTTGTCACTGTGTTCAAAGTTATGTAAAGATCTAACTTTGCTTATAATCAGATTGTCCGTGATCTAAATAAAATGTAATAAATTGATTTCGAAATTTATTCAATATAATGGCAAGGATATTTTAAAATACTAAGAAGAAACTTTTTTTTTATTTTGAGGTATAAATTTGATATTATTTGCATTTTCTTTTCTTCAAATATATATGAAGTTGTATTTTGTTATAATATGATGATTAAATTTTATTGAAAATTGTAAGTGTAAATTAATCATTTTTTTTAATAAAGTCGTAATTATTTCATTGTTAACAGTAATTTGAATTTAATTAATAATTTTTAGGTAGTCGGTACAAGTAAAACAGGTTTATATAAATTATTGACAAAAATCTATATATATGTGCCGATCCTAAGGTAATCCAAAAGTATCTGGTTATATCGACAAAACAAATAGAGGTTTAACAAATGTCTTTACTTAGACAAATCTAATACTAAATAAATTGACAATTGGTTTAAAATTTTAATTATCGAATATTGTCAACCTGAATGGGCTCAGCACTCTTTTTTTTCTATTTAATAAAGTAATTTTTCAGAGACTGGTTACCCTTTAATGCTTGTGCACAAAGTGTCTTCTTTAAATTTTATCCGCGCTCACGAGATAGGATAAACATGGTTATTACATACCGTGAATATTGAAGGTTCCTCAGATGATAAGTGAGCGATATGGAAGTGTCCATAAATCTGACAGTGTCAACAAATTTTAGTTCTACAGAACGCGAGTATGGTGATTAGGCCAGTCTAGTGTTAAGTCTAAAGTACTAATAGAGAGGGCATAATATTGACGATTTCAACAAAGCAATCGTCGTGGAAATATCTATAAAGTGCTGAAGTGAATTTATTTGGCCAGTGATTTGAGTATCACCTGCGTAAGTCGCCGAAAGGCACGTTTTAAAATTTTGTCGAGAAAGTGCAGGACCTTATATGTGATTTGTATATATTAGCAATGATATTAGGATTGTGATGGAAACCAAGGCGTGTCGAGCAGTATTCTTTGCCACATCAAGTATATGAATGAATATATATACATATTTACTCGTAAGTATGTTTGTAAATTGCAAATAATTCTGGGCATTAATATAAATGAAAAGAAACATAGAATTGCGATTAAATATTTAATTATTTTATTGCACAACATTCCCATAAATTGTAATCAAAATTTAATTAAGTCTGTATGTAAAGGTACAAAATGTACATAAAAATACATTTATTATTTGTACTTATTTTTCCACTAATTTATTTTCCCTCTGTAAATAGTGAAAATTTCATTACGACTTTACCATATAAATTATCCAATTGTAACGGTCAATTTACCTGCTTATTTATTTTGAATCCAAATAATACTATAAAATATTGTCAAAATTATACACTAATAAGTTTTCAATTAGTTTTTGTATTTGAGGTTTTACACATTCGGTCACTAAATTAGAGTATTTATCCTTATAATTGACTATTGACTTATAGCAATTGAAATACTATAATATATAAAAAATGTATTTAATTAAGGATATAAATTAGTGCATATTCTGCACAAGTATTTAACATAACTAATAAACAATAAAGTAATTATTGATATCAAATATACACTATAATACTATCAATATATTAAACTATTATTTAGTTTTTTTTTTAATTGCTTGAAAATACACGCTATGACATAAAAATTTATTCCATATTAAAGAATGGTAAGTAATTAATATTTAATTATATTATTCTCTAAGGACTAAAACACTTAAAAATCTGATTTTAATGGGATAATTAACCACACATCAAGTTAACATATTTTATTATTACAGTTAAATTACAACCGCATCCAACACACACAATTTTCAAACATTTCAATTGTTTATGATAACATATAAATAAAAATTTGTCAATTTATTCTTTTTAATATTAAATTTATACAATATAAATATCCTTTAACAGAAGAATATCCTATCTTGTGACCTTTCACCAAAATACTAACAATTTGTGGATACATTTTTCTTTTCAAATGTTCTAGATAGAATTTTTTGCTATTGAGAAAATTCATGTTTATTGTATAGTGGGAAATTTTCATGAGAGAAAATTTTTCGCAGAGAAATTTTCATGAATTTTCACGAGAGAATTTGTACTTAAGTATTCTAATATATACTATCTCTTAAACTGTAAACTACGTTTTAATGTTTAGCATTAACGTTAGGGATAATAGAAAATTCACTGGATATGTTTGAATGGAATTCTCAATATAGATAAACGTGTACGAGTACATTTATTTAGTTGTAAAATATTTTTCTTTTCAATATTATCGGAAGCAGAATCTAAGGGAGGAACATATTTTCATTGATACAGGAAGTATGTGGAGATAGACCTACTTGTACGTATCTATAGGTATATTTCTTTTCTTTTCTTGCGGAAAAATATAAACATACTCGTAAACATTCCTTAATTCCTTATTATTATAGAATAGTTTTTTTTCTTGATTATTATATCTTAAATTAATAGAAATAATGTACCCCATCTTCCTCCTACATGTTTTTTTCTTTCGATAATTTAACTAGTCTCAAAATATGATGGAAAAGATATTTTCTATAGAAATTTGTCAAGTAAAAATAGAACATTTTCTTTTTTACATTCAAGTTCAAAATTTCAAAAATATATACAGAGTTTTCATCATTCTGTTTCCCTATAGTCATTTATTATCTCAATTTATTTTATTGTATTTCCCAATTGTCCCAGTTTATATATCTATTCTCTACCTTAAGATCAACGTGACAAAATTCACCTACTTGATGGAAATATATATCATGTTAAATTTCACAGTATTTATTACTGTGTAATTTAACATGATATTACTGTGGTAAATTAATGTAATATTTCATCTAGTAATGAAAAAATGATGGTGGTTAGAATTCACAAATCAGATGAGTTTCATATTCCTGACAACTGAGTTAGCTGAATATCACGGATATATGATCGAGAGTACAAAATTGATGTTAATATTTTTTCAACTGGTTGAAAAAACATCTCAAGAAATTTAAAAAATTACAGATATTGTTATTATTATATATAGCAGGCATAGCTTACAATGATCACTATTTGCTTATTATATGGGGGCAGATAATTTGACTGCAGAACGTAGCATAGAATGTACGAATCTACAGAGTATAGTTAGATAAAAAGATTGGGAAAAGTGCAATGGGTGAGTGATTCGGAAAAAGATGTTGAACCACGTAGCCTATGATCTATGATCAAAATGCAATATAGGCGGTGATAATACACACAAATATCACGTAATATAAAATTGTATATTTTAATGAATTCAGTAGCCGATTAATATCTTGAGATTGATCATTATATATTTATTGGAAACAAAATTAATTTATACGTTAGTTTTATAACGTGTGATCATGAAAATATAAGTATCAGTGTCGTGTTTGTGCACTTTGTATGAATAACACACTACAACTCTTTCGAATTGTTGAAACGTTTAATTGATCAACTGCATATTTCGCTCTATTTTAGAAATTATTCGAATTGAAAACAATCCGTTTTTATTAGTAACACTTATTTTAAATTAATGTTCAAGAGACTAATATAAAAGTACAATCTAGAATGTTTTATTAAATATTATTGTGCTAAGCTATAACGGACATTAAAGTTCTGAAAATTGTGTTTGTTTTTAAAATAGAAAGTGTCGTTCATTATATATTATTATGCAGTTTAATATTAAGTGTGAAATTCAATTCGAATTATTAGAATATACGACGAGAATATACTAGTACATATTATTTTGTACTACAAATAAATTTTATAATTATGGTGTTCTTAGAACCATACTAATTTTTACTACATTGCAATTAGTTTATCGCTTCGTTGCATCTTAATTAATATTCACTGCATAGGTAACGTTAAAGCTTGGGTAAAGTATACTACTTGTATATTCTAAATTTTTATTTACATATTCGTATTTATTTTGTGTTTCAATTTTCTTTTATCTTTCGAAAACAATTTTAAATTTAACTTAAATATATTTATGTACTATATAACTTGTACTATATTTGGTCAAAAATTTTCATTAGACTTCAGAGATTATTCGATATAAGATTGATTTCAAGTAAATTTTAAATTGTGAGATGAAAGCAATAATTATATGTTTTATAATAAGTTGTAAAATCTACATCACCATCATCTTATTATCATCATCAACATCACCATCATCATCTTCCCCACTGCAGAAGACGTAAACATTCTCAAAGAGTGCCAAATATGATGACAAACCAATTTTCAAGTGTCTAATTCTGGTTCAATATGTTCTATTAATTCCATTCATTCAACGAATGTTCATATTGGATTATATTCAATGAAGGAATTAATAATTGTTATAATATATTCAGTAAAAATATGCACAAAAGTTCCAGACGCTTTTTATAATCTTGAATTTAGTAGTTTGTTCTATCTCAGAAGACTAGATGTGATATCAGTTATCATTATACATATAAGATTTTGTATAGCAATTGTAACCATTCAATATAATCATTAATTTAATGTACCTAATTGATGTGATGTAAATTCACCGAAAATTTGACAAAATAACACCTAAATTTAGTCCAGGTTATTGACAAAAAATACAAATTAGTATACGTGAAAAACCAAAAATTCTGAAATAACATCAACTTAACTGAAAAAAAAAGAAAAACCAGTAATATTTGCATTTTATTCAAATGAAAAGTATTCCAATTCAAATCCATAAAATACAATTCTAAATTACTTGCTAAATTGCGAAATTCATGCATCGGTAGAAAATCAATAAAAAATTAAATGTGATTGTTGAATATTATATTTTAAATATCGAAAAAGTCGAACTGTACAAACAATCTGAATCTCGAAAAAAAATTCTATATTACCAATAAATTAATATTATTCATGCATTGAGTATAAAGAAAGTTAAATGTACACCATAGCGAGAAAGGAAAGAAAAGTTCTGAAAGTAACATAAAAACATTTTAGATTATATTTTAAATATTCATGATTTTGCAGAGGCAGTTTAACAAGACAGTCTGAATGCGGAAAAATTCGTGATCAAATGTTGATTTTATTTACAAGAAGCAGCCTGTAGGATCCAGCATCATATTGAAACTGCCAGGAATCAATCATTCTGATAAGTTGAATTACCATTTCTACGAGGTGTTCTTTGAGAGTATACTTTCAAATTATATGTATGTAGCTGTATCATTTTACTCGCACTAATTTACATGAGTTATGGAAATGGACTCAAAGCTTAATGACTACAAAGCTGATACATGTGCCAACTCTATAGCTTAACAACAATTCAAATTAGAGTTTTGTCAACTGAAAACCAATGTCTGATCATATAATCATATAGCCAATATTCAAGATAAGGGAAAAATATGAACAATTATTCAAATTTAAAATACTTTAAAAATAAAAAATCAAATCAATTGGAGAATACGGAAAGCGTGATAAGCGTAAGATCTACTGAATTTGCTAATGATTCAATTTGTTCATACTCCATTTGAGAAAAGACCTGGTATATGAAGATCTAAAGATTCTACTCCAAGTCTATGCTAAATTAAATCCATATTACAATATCTAAAATGTGGCAAGACAATCGACGTTCGTAATATTGCGCCAGAAATGTTAAAACTGGACATGGATTTCATCGCTTACTTAAACTACAACTAACAATTAAGTATGTTATATTTCATTTTATTTGAAGAATTATACGAGTACTTCCATTATTTTACTGCCACAAATATAATAATATATTGGTCCAGATGAATACAATTGTATATATACATAAATATATTTAATATAATTAATTTAAAGGCCTTTTATCACTATAATCGCTATATGTAATTCATATAATGAATAATCCACATATAATTTGGATGAGACTCTAGAAAAACACTTGCCTTCATCCTTTGCAGATAACACAAAGTAGAATAGTAAACATTTTCAGTAATTAAATTGATTGGACGGATTTTCTTTTCACATCTAAGGAAGAAGAAAACCAACTAAAATGCCAAAAAAGTTACTGTATATGATGAACGGATGGATAAATCTTAATGGACAGCGATCAAATTAAAGAAGTTAAAAGAAGTTGTGTTAATTGTGGTTCCATTTGCAGTCATTTTGTAAATATATATTTATATGTGGTGTAATAATCTTCAGCACTATAAGGAAAGAAAGTATAATTATGTATACATACGAGTACGAGACTGCAAGACGGAAAATATTAGAGTTGTCGTACTAATGTAAGTATATAAGGACAATTTCTATTTGACAAAAAAAAAAATAATCATAGTCTTAATCAATCATATAAACTATGGAAAATTGTATTAGAAGATAATAAATGATCCACACTTTGTGACCCTCATATGGTTGAGTTAATAATTTAAATAATTAATATGTGCACGCATAATTATTCTACCATTTCCATTTATTTTTATTACTGTTTCCGTTCAAATCTATTTTATATAAAGCTTGAAAACAGGTCAACAACAGAGACCAAACATTTTCTATCATCACAAACAACATTATGAATTTGACCTCTATATTAAATACAGTGTGAGTCAAATATTGCATAATTTGAATCAACGATGATTGCCGAAAATATAGCATATACCACAGAAATATATTAGCGTACAATTTAGATGTTAATAAGAGGCGAAAGGATGCCGTTGGACGCCCAATTTGGAATTAACATCTAATTACATCAACCTAGTGTGTTTGTTTCTCGTACTACTGAAATACGTAATTGCACGAGAAATGTCAACAAATGATCGCGGATCGGATGGGAATACCAGTGGAATAGGAATGAGTGAAGTGAAGGTGCCGGAGACCAGAGATCGTGAAAAATGAAGGTTGTTCGTTGACACCCTATGCACCCGCCAGGAGTAAAGGTCAAAATGATCCACCTCCACCCCCATTAATTAAAATTGTATCTTGATCACAATAATTTAAACCACTTTGACTAAACACATCCTCGTGAATTTGGTATTAAGTAATAGAAAAGAGGTTGCTAAGTATTGAATATAATATAGTTAAAATCAACGACAGTGACAGTATAACGAATTGACATTAATATATTTAGAAGGAAATGTGGTACATACATATGTATACATTATATTGTTGCGACAAATGTTCATGTGGATATTTAGTAAGAGTAGCATAAACGGATCTACATTATATTGTTAAGTATCGCTGTGTATTATATAAAATAGTTATTGTGAATGTGGTTAATGGAGTTACCGGTTAAAATTTAAGCGTTGCTATACCTACCGCCAGACTTCATTCAGCATATCAAACATTAGCCGAGAATTTTTTGGATACGGAAACTAACATCTGTTTCTGCGCCACCATCAATTGTTAAAAAATTTCCCAAATACTGGAAGTTCATCTATTATATCGCCGCTGACTGCAACACCTCCTCGACATACCAATTTTCATTAGTTTCGGCTTTGAAACATTGCTTTTAACAACGACTCTAATGTCCGACTCAGTTTGCGAAAGCAAGAAAAAAAAATAATTAATTCAATTACCATTTTATGAAGATAGTTTCGTACGAGTATGCTAGTTGGATACTGCCACTTATTATCTGGCAAACAAATATACTTTAATTATTTTTCTATATTATACGAAGCGCGGCAGTGATTACAATAATATTTCGAATTAAATTCAGAATGCAACCTATAAAGTACTTAATATGAAAATAATTTTAATTATATGCAGATTGTTATCTGTTTTCATATTATAATTTTAATTGAAAGTTAATTGTAATTTCTCTATGGATGATGTTATGTATATGCTGAATTTTTTATTACAATTTCAATATTGAAAATGTAAAGTATGCAGCTATTGATAATGAAGTAAATTCAATTAGTATAATGATGAGAAATGCATGTTGAACATAAATGTGTGCTTGAATTTTATTCTGCATTTATACAAATTAAATATAATATAAAATGATGACTTCTGAGAAAAATTTTTTTTTTTCAAAACTTCCGCACTTTTCATTATACTTTTATATATCATACTTAAAAGTTGGGAGAGAAACATTTCCAGTAGATGGTAACAAAATGTTTCAAAATCGTAAAATAATTAAACAATCGAATTGCAAGTGTCGAAGGAATATTCTAAAGTATCATCAAAAAATGTAGTAAATAACAACCTGACGTAAAATCATTAAAGATGATATAATAATCATATGATATTAAAATTAAAAAAAATATTTCGTTTGTAACTATAAACAGAATATTGTGGTATTATTTATAGTCGTTCGTGCACCATAAATGGTACAAAATCAAATTTTAGTATCACGTAATATATACAACATTTGTATAATTACATAACTTGTGAACTTTTATTGAAGCTATGAAGTTAAAGTTAAGCGTTTATACTCTTAGTTGTCATACTTTTTGAAATTTGACAATATTCAAGCAGTTAATGATGACTAATTTGATTTTTGAACATAATCTTCTGGGATTAATAAGTAGCATTTTGGTACACATAATCTTAAGCTATTAAATCTAAAATCGAAAATATCTTTTAACTGGAAAATTTAATTATGCTTTTATGCTGGCTTTGCCTAAATTACAAGTGCATAGGATTTAAAAGGGAAAAACTATATGCATATAAATATTTCATATTATAAAACTTTCTATTTGAATTGTGAAAAATTAAAATTTTGAATTATTAGATAATTCTGAATGATCAATCGTCAAAAAATTAAAAATAGTCTGTCTACCTCTAAATAATTCTGCTGAAAACTTAGAACATAACTTTAGTATATAAAATAAAAAACAGTAATAAATCTTTTTTATGTTTTAAATTTTTATGTTTGAAATTTAAAATATTCTCATTGCTTTAAATATCCCTAATGTTCATATTATACTTTCTTAAAAAAATTACAATTACACGTAGAGATCCTATAATGTCTTAATAACAGAATATCAGAAATCGCAATTTAGAAATATTTTGGTTAACGGTTTTGATATGTTAATTTCATATATTAGAAATACAAAATTTAAAATCATAGTAAGGTTTGCAATGATAATAATTGTTTCACTATTCTAGTTTGAAAATATAAAAAATATCTTCTTCTTCTTCTTCTTCTTCTTCCTTCCTTTTTCCTTATTCAGGGTCGGCCCTCCTACTTCTCAATCTATTTCTCCACAAGTTTCTGTCTTGTGTATCGT
>JANSTX010015353.1:0-17389 GCA_027564355.1 Penthetria funebris
CTTTGAATATTGGAAAAGATGTAAGGAAACGCGGTCGCCCACAAGCTACTTGGTTATCAGTTGTTCAAAATTACTTGAACAGATTGAATGCAGAAAGTGACGATACACAAGACAGAAACTGGTGGAGAAATAGATTGAGAAGTAGGAGGGTCGACCATCTAACTAACATTTTTTATTTTTTATTTAACTTTGGCTTTGATTTATTACAAAATTAGTTTTACGTAATGCATTTCAAGAAATGATTTCGTTGCACAATTTATCAACATCTATCTGTTCAGTTATGTCTCGATGTGTATTGGTGAGAAATATTGCGTTGAATCTGTCCTGATTCATGGTTGACCGTAGATACGTTTTCAATCTTCTCATCGCTGAATTACTTCGCGCTGATGTGCACATACTTGTGGACACAGTTATCAATATTTGTATCAGTTTAGTATATTCTCTTAAAAACTTGTAAATAAATTTGTCATCTAATGAGCTATTTTTTGTGTTTTTGCATAATTAAAGAACATGCCACGATGTAAGTTAAGTGCTTCATATTCTGCGAAATTATTATCATACAACTAAACAAATTAATAATTAATTTATAAATACTCCTCTGTAATCGCATATTTTCCTCCCTCGCTGAGTAACAAACTATTAAATTTTATATTGTCGGTTAAAACAGTTGTTCGATAATAAGATAGTTTGATGTTTGGTTAAAACCCAAACACTTGTTGACAACTAAGTCTCTCCACATCTTTGCTTTTTAACTCTGCCCTTGGCCACACATGAAAAAAAAGTAAGTTTACGCCCCTGATTTGTAGTCAATTCTCAGAATAATTTATTTCCTTAAAGAAATAGAGATGTTAGCTAAACGATTCAAATGAGTTCCAGTTATGGGAACATTTATAACCATATTTCCTCTATGTTATTCTCGAGAGTGCCTCGCATTTACGCAATCAAAATCATGGCGTATCCTTTTTCCTCTTTATTTTCTGCATTAGTACCAATATTAGTTGGTGGTTTTTGTTCAATGACATATAGGGTTCTTGCTTTTTTAAATATTCATTTTTTAATATGGTACTGGTACTCAGACTGTGCACTTGTACAATTATCATTTGTTGGAAAAGAGTATATAATACCTACAATTCCAGATGATTTACAGATGATAATATTTAATTCGCAGCACATTCATTGGGAAAGGAATTTGTCAACCCAAGGTAAATCACAAAGTGATAAATTTTGCCTAAAGTTTAGTGCGTTATCACTATGCACCCGCAAATAATGGCTTACTGTATTTTTGATTCCTTTCAGTCAACATCCTTCTTGCCTTTGCCAGTTAAACTCTATAATGATTTTTCATTTTTGAGCACCTCAGTGATATGTGTGTTTAATTCCATTTGGTTTACAAGTATTTCGAAATTTATCGTCTACTACTTCATAACTCCGATAGTGTGGTATGTTTTATAAGTACTAAATGTCATATGGACATATTTTCTAGTAGGTTCTGTTGGTTCATTTTAGATTAGGTATTATTGAAGAAATTTGGCCAGAGCTGGTGACGTCTATCGCAGCTATCCCTTTAAAAGGTGGCAGTGCGAGTTAAAAGAGTACGTCTATAAAAAAATCAAGAATCAGGAACAATACATCATGAAAAGGTGTTCTTCTCATCTGGGTTTTCCTATGCCTAATGTTGGTGTTATTTATATACATATTAGTTAGCAAAAACACGGTTTGCCATGCCTTCGTGCAATTACCATTTTATTATAAATAATGAATCTGTTCTTACAATTTGTTAGAAAAAACATGGATCCGCATATCAGAGTTAACTAATAATATGCGATAGCACTGACGTCATATCAGAGAAAGATTCTGATCGTGACTGTCAACTGTCATTTTAACATAGTTCATATAATTCATTTGTGTTTCTTTAGGTAGATGCTGTGTTCCATAGAGGTCAGTTTCATTGATTAGTCGTAATAATCTTGTTGTTATATTCAAGTCAATTTTAGATTCTAGTTTTTGGGCTGTAAATGTTTCGGCAACCTTTTAATTTCTTTAAATACATTATATGCAGCCTACTATTGATATTAATTAAATAAGAAGATTCTTAGAAATTCCAAATTATGTTGATAAATAAATAATGAAAGTAGCAAATGTTTTGAATTATATTTAATATTTATGTGACTGATACGAACAAAATAATATTTGACTAATGATGTCAATTTAACTTGGAATAAGTTTCTGCCAAGTTTTTACTGAATGCCAAAGACATAAACTCCAGCATATTCTAACTTTTTGTTTTGTATTATGATGTGTTATTACTTATTATTATTATTATTTTTATTAAAAACTTGCCGAAGCATGAACTTTCCACACATCAGCATGTATTTACTTATTTTGGGTACATAATAATTATTTATTCTAACAATTATAATAATAACAATAATGATGATATAATATGGAGTAAAATTTGAAAATAAGAGGAAATTAATGTAAATAATGAGGAAATTATTTAAAACACACAAAAGTTCAGGGCTGATATGTACTTCGTATTCAATATAAAACAAAAACGGTAATACTCGTAATTATGTACAAAGTGAGTCAAAGAAATATTCAATTACATGCTATTACGGAGGTAATTAAATTGCTATAATTAGAACATTTAAGATTTTTGTTTATTTTTAGTGTTTACGAGTACACCCTCTAAATCGCACCATATACCATATTACTTCGCTATACATAGCGCCCCATCAAAATAAATATTTTCGATAAATTACATTGAAAGTACGACAAGAGAAGTTAATTTTATGACCACAATTCAAATTGATTTACCAAATAATTCCATGTCATCATATTAACCTTTACGCCTCACGACCGCATAGGCTGTCATTTTGATATTTTTTTGAATGAAAAGGCGATAATTGAAATTTATGTTACATATTTCTAGGGATATGTTATCGGTGCCGGCCGCCTTACCGAAATCTAGGAGTTTAAATGCGGCTTTGATTTCACCACGACTTTGAGATGAATCTCTGGGTCGTTTTGTAGCTGCTTTTCGGACAACCTGAACTTCGGGTATATTCAGTTCACTAAAGAACTCAGTTCATTTTTCCATTTTCTCAATCTCATTTGAGATCAGCAAATCGTTTCTAAATTGAATTGGATATATAGATCTAAAGGATCACCCATTTATTTTCCCTGACAGATGGTAAGTTTCCCTCATATTGTTTGAATTTGCAGCAATTTGTGCCCAAACTACAATATTTTCAAGAAAGATAGCGTATCACGCGTGCATTTTTACCAACTATGTTCCAGTCTCGTCGAACGCCGTCCATTGCTGTCTTACCTCTTCATTACGAATCTTAGCAACGCTTATACGTTCCGCAGTTCTGTGTTGTCTCCTTATGACTGCCGTACGTTTTAATGTTATCTGTCCAATAATCAGGTAGTGGTCCTCTATATACGTACGAACGTCTAACAACGAATTTATCCATCTTCTATTAAATGCTATATGATACTCCCGTCCGGTGAAATTAAAGCTTCTTTATATATTCTTTTGTGCAACTAGCACAAGGTTGAAATTACTACACTCTTCTTCTCCTTCTTCTTCTTCCTTGCATTTTTCCTTATTCAGGATCGACCCTCCTTCTTCTCAATCTATTTCTCCACAAATTTCTGTCTTGTGTATCGTCACTTTCTCAATCTGTTCAAGTCATTTTGAACAGCTGATAACCAAGTAGTTTGTGGTCGACCGCGTTTCCTTACATCTTTTCCAATATTCAAAGTCAATTTAACGCAATAAGTTTCTGATCTACGCAATTCTGAATTCTGTCCTTTAATGTTACACCGGATGACCATCTTAACATTCTAATCTCGGTTGGGTGAAGTTTCTGCATATGATCTCTCTTTACAGCCCAACATTTAGAACTGTAAGTCATTGCCGGTCGAACAACAGTTTCATATACCTTCCATTTTATCTTTGGTGACATTTTTCGATCACATAAAACTCCAGACACTGATCACCACTTGATCCAACCGCACTTTATCCGATGTTGAATATCATCATCGATTCTACCGCTTGTTGTGATAAGTATACCAAATATTTGAAATTTTTAGTAACGGGAATTAGATGACCGTTCAATATGATCGTGCCTTTTTGGGGAGTCGAATGATTACCATTAAATGGAAAATACATGTACTTTGTTTTAGTGTGACTGATACGTAGTCCGTTGACCTCCAATACCATATTCCTCAAATTTATTTTGAATTCCAATTCAATTTGATTCCCACTTATTAACACTATGTCATCTGCAAATAACATAGTCCATGGAAGAGGATCCTGTATTGAACCAGACAGAAATTGCATAATAGTTATAAAGATTAATGGGCTTTATGCAGAACCCAGATGCACTCCAACGTTTACATTGAATGAGGTAGATGTTCCACAATTTGTTCGTATTCTAGTGCTAGCGTTCATATACATATATTTGATAGTATAGATATAAGTATTTGTATAGCATCAGTTGTTGATTTGCCTTTCACGAATCCGAACTGGTTTTCTGAGATATTAATTGGATCATCGAGTCTTGTGCCCAAAATTCTTTCCCATATTTTTAGGATGTGTGAAGTAAGTTTGATTCCTCTATAGTTAGAACAACTGTGTTTATCTCCCTTATTTTTATAAAATGGTAAGAGATAGCTTCGTCTCCATGAATTTGGCATCGCACCTTCACTCAAGATCTTAGTTAATAAATTTGATTCCGAAGTCCGTTGATGAGGATATTCTTCATTCAAAAGTTGATTAAAGTATTGTTTCCACCTATTGTTTACTTCTCTGTCAGCAATCTAAACATTTCCACTCTCATTCTTTATCGATTTGATAGAATGTATGTCCTTGCCTTTAGCATTTCTTTGCGCAGCAATTTTGTATATCTCGTTTTGATCGCCAAACTCCAGACGCTCATATAGATAATTTGTGGTTCTCGCTCATATAGATAATTTGTGGTTCTAGATTTGGCAATAGCTACCGCCCTTCGTGCATCTCGTTTTGCTATTTTATACATTTCTAAATCGTCGCTGGAGCGAGTTCTTTGCCAACTTTTGTATTATGTTTTCTTTCTCGTGATATTTTTCTGTACCTCGGTATTCCACCACCAAGTTTCTTTTCCAATATGCAATGAACCTTTTGACATACCAAGGTATTGTTTTGACGTCTCTTTGCAAAGCATTTCAAAGTCATTCCACATAACCTCCGGCTCCCGATCATCTTGCAAATTGTGACTTAAGTATGTAGAAAGCGTTGTTATAAGACGATCATTTCCCGCATGAAACTTAAACCACTTTGTTTTTTCAATGTCGTTTGTATTTAAATGTTTCTTTAAGAACGATTTTTGCTAATAGCAATCTGTGCTGAGAAGTAAGATGCTCACCAGGTATCACCTTACAGTCTTTAAAATATTTCAAATTTACGCAAGATACATTGCTACAACAGATAGTTTAAAACAAACAAAAAAACTCGTGCTATTACAAGGATGTCAGCATAAATTTAATTGCAAAAGATGCGCTCCGACTTTCTATATATCCTCAGACATCCTCAGACACGAAAACTCTATATATTGTATAACCGTTTCCGAGATATTAGCATTTTAAATAAAATACATCTTCTAAAGGCTATGATTTCCGTTTACAAATCCATAACCCTATAATTCGTACCAACGTTTTTCATCGAAAACAAAAATTGCAAATCCCAGAAACAACCTTCTATTCGGTAATTCACATTGATTCAGTTAATTTATAGTTGTGAATGAATGGACCGACTAACTAACATCTGGGGGTTTCTCAATATACAATGACATCCAACCAGTATCACAAAATAAGTCATTCTGTGGTGTGTGGTCACGTCCAAACATATAGGTCTTAGTTATGTGGAATGATGCATAATGTCGATATCCATAAGGACTCGTAAACAGAACTATGTCTTGGTACGTATAGTCATTTATATTATGTATATATATATATATAACGTGATGTGATAACTATAAACACATATGGATCAATGTGTTGTATTCCAAGTACTAAACACCACTCACATAATTTAAGTTTTTATGCTAAAATTTGTTCTGTAATAAAGCGATTTTTGGTATTGAATTGAATTGTTTTTTATTTTTAAAACTTGTGTGATATAAAAAATATAAAAATATCAGATGCAAATGATTCAATGGAAGATCGTTTGCATATTATACTTAAAGTATGTTATATCCTATCGCCGATAGCTTGAGCATGAAAATTAGACCGAAAAGAGAATTAGATTATAATTGAACAGTACTACTTGATTTCTTGCAATCAGTAACTAAAGCAATATCTAATATCTAGTTTTCGTCAATAGGTGCCTTAGACGCACATGTAAAATCTTTTGGTCAATAGAGGTTTCTTGAGATGATGGGCACGAATATTAGACTTAGAGAACAACATTTTATTAATCATACACTGAAGCATGCGATCGGTGATATCTGAAGTTATGCGCTTGACTGGAATCCTAAAGATCTGGTCGGAGAATTTTGATTCAAAAATCTATTACCTGTGGAAAGATTTAAAATGAAATGAAGGTTAGAATGAAAATTATTTGTTGATGCAATTACAGGCGGATATTGTGATCGAATTACCGGTGACACCGTGTTGAGGTAAATATGTATTGAGTAAGCTCGATGATTTTAAGCCGACTACATTAGTCATTAGAAGACGAAATTTAAGTCTTTTAAACATTTTAGTGTCAATGTTTTTGAACAAAAAAAAACGTTTAATATGCTGAGTATTTGATTCGAATGAATCTAACGTGCGGCATATATTGCTTGTTGTATATTTCTATATTCAGTAAGACCAGAAATATAATCCGATCAACATCTCTTTGTATATTACGAAAGTTTAGATGAAATCAAAATACTTCAAAAAAGGTAAATGAAAACCGAATGTTAAGTGTTGATAGATTCACAAAAACTTGGACTTGAATTTACATTCCAGAATATATCCTTAAATCTCCCATATGCTGTTTCATTTCATCACAACATTTAAACTTATTTAAATTAAATTGGAAAATTCTTTATCTTATATACAAGTACTCATATGCGTGTGCATACTCTTATACAAATTTTGTTCCCTTAAAGTCATAAATATTTATGTAAAAATCTATATAGAATTTAAGGATACTAGCAAAGTAATGTTTATACATATGTCCTTAGAATATACAATATGTCCTTATATACTCATATTTAACTTATACAGGGTGTTTTTTAATGGCGGAGAACTTTAAATTGAAATAAAATACTGAAAAATGTTTTTAATATCCATGAAATTGGATTTATTTGACAGATAATTTTATGGTATTAATGTTTGAATATGATTTCGGGCATGTGACTAACGCGTCCACAGCGTAATCTGAAGGTCCAATTTTCGCACACTCTTCTAAGTGCTCAATTATTTCTGGTTTATCGGCGTAGATATGCGACTTTACATATCCCTAGCAAAAAAATAATCTAATGAAGTCAAATCACATGAATGTTTGTAGCCGCTTAACATGTCCATTTCGTGAAAATAATCGTTCGTCAAATGTTTATTTCAGTAAATTAATTGTATCGCGCGCTGTATGGCATGTGTGCTGAAGCAACATGTCTGCAACATTAATGTCGTTAACTGTAACATTATGACCATTATCATTTTTGAAGACATATGGACTAATGATTTCACTGCTCCATAAAGCGTACCAAACGTTAACTTTTTCTGGATATAATAGTGTTTCGACGATAGCTTATGGGTTATCATCGCTTCAAACGCGGGCAATTCTGTTTATTAACATAACCGTTTCACCAAAAGTGTGCTTTAACACTGAATAAGAAGAGTATGTGAGATTACCAATTTCGTTGATACTAGTGGTTTTTGTGTATTTTATTTCAATTCAAACTTTTACGTCTTTAAAAAAAAACACCCTTTATAAGAGTATCCTACTAACATCAAAATAGCAAATCATAACAATAGCAGTAGAAACCCATCGCAAATTGATAAAGGTATTTGACATATTTTTCGGAAAAGTGATTATTTTTTTACATTATAAAAATATCACTTTCCTTGCTATTTTCCTTTTAAAACTTATATCAATTTCAATTTTATGTGGTCGTACAACTAACACATTTTTATTATTATATAAATCGTGTTTATACCAACGTTTATACATACTAGGCATTTGTTTTTTAATATTCGATAACATTCGAAAATCATGTCATAATTCAAAAAGTCCGTTTTCTTGAGCATTCATAAATTGTTTCTGATTACTTCAAAAATACAGTCAAAAAATGTTTCGGAATAAGCACATAGATAACGTACAAAGATATGCATTTGCATATGAATGTATAATAAAGTGTATTATAATATTGGAACTAGATTAAGATAACAAATGAAAATAATATACGCATTTTGACCAATTCTAAAAATTTTGTTCAGTGTCCTACTGGCATATAGAGACTAGTAATAACACAGATAATTTAAATAAATTTAGAGATTTTTGATATAATTCTAAACTTGGAGTTACGATATTATATTATACTTTTTATGTCCGGATTACATTCTTGGGAATATTGGTGTCATAACCTCACTAGACGCTTATTAAAGAATTTGTCTAAGTACTACTTCAATATAGTGTTTTCTGTAATAATCTACACAACGTCAGTGAATATTATAGTTAATTAATATATTCAGGAAAAGGTCTAGAAACAGAAGCTTCAATGACGGCATTCAGTTTAAAAGTATATTGAGAACATATACATGAAAATGTAATTGCACATATTGACCCCATCTAATATTCCATTAATAGAGAGGACACAATAAAAGTGGACATTTAAATTTATTAAAAATATCTATTCTGGATAAAATCCAGAATTGGTTGTTACATTGATATAGCACAATATTTGTATGTATTGGAATTCAACAGTTCACTATTGGGATACAAAATATCACTGAAAATTTGAATAATTAGGATATTTTGGAAAAGATTCAGATTCGGTTCATAGGAGCAATCTTGATAAAACCAAATCCGATGTATTTTAAAAATGTTCATAATAGAATTAAAAAAAATCATATATTGGTATTTTCGAAACTCGCTCTGATTGACAATACTAAAAACATACAAAATTTGAATTCATTTAGAGATAATTGAGAGAACCGGATTTTATATTTAGGGATCAGCTCACATGCGTATTAAAATTGACCATAAAAAGTACTAGTTTTAAACATTCTTCAATATACAACATTGAATTATCGATTCTTTTAGTATTCCAGAACTTGTTCTTGGGAACTATAATGGGGTAGCAAATCACATCCAGATTGAAGATAAAATAGAAAAATTTTAAACTGGTTCCCAGAAACGGATATGGTGGAGTAACCATATCAGATGCTTAATGGACATGAATATGTTGCAGACACACCGACCCTGACTAATTTTCTGCCACATAGAAATTATTATTTGTATGGAATGTAAACATTCTATACGAATAGTAAATTCAGCCATGGGACCTGTAATTGGTGCGTAGCGTCCATGCGGCGGGGGAGTGTGTTGCAGACACTCCGACCCTGACGGATTGCCTGCTACATGAAAATTATTATTTGTATGGGCTGTAAACATTCGAATAGTAAATTCAACCATGGGATCTGTTATTTGTACACAATTAAACACTCTATATAAATCACAGATCCCATGGCTGAATTTACTATTCGTATAGAATGTTTACATTCCATACAAATAATAATTTCCATGTAGCAGACAATTCGTCAGGGTCGGAGTGTCTACAACAAATATATGAATTTTAAATAATCACACAATTTTATTTTCCAAAACCTCTCTTATTGGGATAGTTTTTTTCAAAATCACTTATTAAATTCCAAAATTCAATGTTGTTTCGTATTGTAGCAGAATGTTAATGGATATCAAAATATTTTGTAAGATGAATGAAGTGGCAAGTACTTAATCTATCCTCTCGGTATGTCTGATAAGACGATCTATGAGTTTGTCAATTAAGGAGTGTGGTCATTGCCCTAAATTATGGAATTAATGTTTCGTTTGTAGACTTGGTGTATAAACATCTCGCATATAAACTATTAGATGACTTTGGCTAACATAACATATCCCCGACCAACTAAATATTTCATATATTGAAAATTAATGTAGTTTCCCAATTGAAATTTGATGTTATATTGATTTAGTACCTAATGCCTCTGATTGGAATAACATCCTTATCGTGAACTTTCTCCTAAGTTATAAATTTGTAGAAAAAAACAGAAAAGCAATTGATGTGTTAAATAATTTTCTTTTAATTTTGTTCAAATTTAGTTAGAAAGTGTGGATAATAATTTAAAAATCGTCTGAAGCAGAAACTTATATAAAGTCTAGACTAATAAATAATAATAAATATTTCATGTGTATCTTAACTACAAGATAGATGCGAACGTACTGATTGCATTTGTAAACAAAATTATATAGTTTATTGTTCAAAAGGTGAGTGTGACCTCATTGAATGATTTAAAACATATCTGGTGTGAAACTAATGATCTAGTGGCCAGTTGAGATGAACTGAAATTATAGTGCGATAATTTAAATACAGTATATGTAAATGCTAGATGATTACGTTTCATCCTGTGCAGATTAAATAATACGTTAGTGTATTCTAGAAATGTTTTGAGATTTAGAGCTCAATAGGTTTATTAGAATTGCATGGAGACTGACACTAAGGAAAAATAATATTAAAAATAACTATAAGAACAGTAGGAAATGGATATCACAATTATGATGCAGAGAAACTAGTCAAAGTGTGTCTATCTAGTAACGTTGAGTTGATGTAACTGTCCGATACTAAAATAGAGTGTGTCATAAACCAATTCATCTACCTCTTAATTTCTTAATGATAGAATTATCTCTTGGAGTCGTAATTGACTAGCAAAATATAAATACGTAGAAATACGTAGATAAATAAGATAATAATTATCATTAGTATATCAGTAGAGTACTCAGTTGCCCATAGTTGATCATCCAGTACCAGTGACTAGATGAAACAGTTTTCACTCGAAAATTCATATTTGTTCCATTAGATGTCCATACTAATTTTATTAAAGATCATTTTGAGAGAATGTAGTGAGCCCAATACTTGTTATATATTTCAGGTGCATGATACGATGTCATTTGTCATTTTTTAAGTTTCAACTACCTACCATACGATGGCATTCCAAACAATTACTAAATCAATTGTACGTTTTAGCACAAACAAATATTTTCAAAAAACTAACCAAATATTCTTAGTTCGTTTCTAAAGTTATTCTTTAGTTAGTGTAATACCCGAACCCTTTAATGTTAAAAACACAAAATAACTTTTTATTTGCTCATAAGGATAGATGAGAAGGATATGAACGCAGGAATTTGTGAATTCAGGAATCACATTTTCAGACACACGATTCCACAGATGAGAAGTACGCGAAATAAATGTGCCTTAAAATTTAAGCGTGAGACCAAACGAAAATTCACCAAAATGCGAGTGTGAGAATCGAGCTAATCGTGTATTAAGTGGAAATATCCGAATATTGGCCATAATACTGGAAATCTCAGCAGAACAATCGCCACATTGTGTTTATGCTGAAGAGAATCTATATGACCGGTGAGTTGTTCATTACCTAGTCGAAAAGCTCGCCTCTGAATTCTGTTGAGAAAATCTAGAGTGATCGCTGGAGCCTCAGCCCATACGCCATACGTGAGAGTCGCGCTCCATTAGAGGCCTTATATATGCATTATGTGCAATGGCAATAAGTTTGGGATTAAAATATTTTTTACAACGACGGAGAAATCCATGGCTTTTGCCCTCGTTTTTGACCACACAAAAGATGTAATCATTCCATAGTTTGAATTGACATCGTTCCGAGAGAGTTCAGACCCGAAGCATTGCGCAGCAAATTACCAACGAATTGTATAGTTGGATCCAGAGTATTTGGCTTATGCGACAAAAGGCACAATTTATTCTAATTGAATATTATGAGATTTCTCCGTCCTCAATCAGAAATTAAATCTTTACTTTATCTATTTATTAGTCATTAATCGTAAATGAATATTACATCGACACAATTATCTACATTAATTTTTAGATCACTTTGTGAACTTTATTTCATTATTCATTCCAATTTCATCCTGATCATAGTCTCCATTTGTGATTGTAGATAAAAGGGATTGTTCTTATTGACCGTTGTATTCAAAGTCAATAAGTTTTGATCTTTTTTGTCAAATCGTTCAGATTGTAGGATTATATAAATTCATTTTAAAACCCTGTAGAAGCCAGATGATGATTAACCAATTTATTGTGCCAATTTATTGTTATTAGTTCGAAACCAGGGTTCAACATCTTGCATTGATGCTTTGATTAATTATGTGAGATCTGCAGGGTTTATATAATCCTACCATAGTATGGATATAAATATATATATATAATAATACAATTCCATACTATTCAAAAATACTAAATCTGACCAGTTCGCCAAAAAATATTAACACATTTAAAAATTGTAGATAAATGCCGTTTCTAATTGATCGCCAAGCATTTATCATATCGTCCTTACAGACTTACAGATTTAAATATATTATATAATATATATTAACGATTTATGAAGACTAAATAGTCTGGAAAGAGTGATCAGCCCCATCTTCTAATTAATCCGAATTTTAGTATTTAGTTAAAACTATTTATTGTTCCCTATTCCACTGAAAAATTAGTATTGTTATTAATCAATAACAACTGCATAATAACAAACAACACTTCCCATACCAATCTTGTATTAGGAGAACATAATTAACAGAAAGTAGTTTACATGGGAAAATCGATATATTTCCAGAACGGTTAAAGTTAGAGTTTTAATGCCTGTGAAGAAAAGATGCAGTTGGTCACTATGCATCTCAAAATAGTTTCAATAGTATACTTAATATGTTATATGATACGTATAATATGTGCGCATCTTATTTTTTCTCTGATGGTTGCACTTGAAGTTCTATTAGATATTTAATGGCATTATTTCTGATGATAAACCATAGTCACCCATTTAACTCCTTGGTAACAGATAGGCTGTTCCTGACAATCTGTATTAGTCAAGTTTTTAACTTCACTTGTTTAAATAATGCAGACGATTATATTAATAATTGAAATTATTTAGGTACTTAAAAATGGCTGTAGTATTCTGAATTTATTAACTATATATGGTTTATAGAGAATAATTTGAATAATTATTATAATTAATATTTGATGTATGTGCTAATTCAGAGTGTAGTAAAGATGTATCTCTAGAGTATTTTCACATTAATAAATATTTCAATTTATTCTATTAGAAACTCCTAACAATATATTCGAGTAAATGGTTATACATAAATAATAGTCTTATGAAATTCTCGATACAATGAATTTCCAAATCCCTTGCCTAACGAAGGAAATAAAGGGAAACCAATCGAAATTTGAAAATTGGCACATATAAATTCAAGTTGAGTATAAACATAAATGTTTATTCTTAAGGTTTTCCTTGCATAAGTACGTTGTCACGTCGGATTTAAATTGATAGCTCTAATAAAGGACTGATTACCACGCACCGTAATTTAACGTAAAACTGAAATGTACAAGTGGAGTATAGTCTTCTCGTAATGCAAAGACGTGACAAATTATGCCTATAAGTTCAATAATTTTAAAAAAGAAACTTTTCCGTGTGAAAAAAATTAAATTTTAGAATATAAAATATAATGCCTTCAAAAATACCCAGACACAACCACAAAATTTACATGAAATACCCAAGGAAATTAGTTAAAATTCAGGAACAACCGAAAATTGTGTATATGATCTTTTAAATAACTAATTCTCAAAGAGTAAATATATTGTTATAAAGAAGCAATAAATTACATTCAATATTTCAAAGGATGTCAGATTTTAACTAAAATTTGAGTAAGATAAGAATCTTAAAATTAAACAGGATTAAGTTGTAGCAATAAATTCGACCTACTTTGGGATAGTTTCGTTTATATTCATTATTATATAACTAACAAAGGTTCTGGAAATTTGTCGCAATAATGAAAATTCGTTTCACTTTAAAAAAAAATTAAATGTAGAGACCTGACAACCCTTTTTCTTCTTTCACCGCTGAATATCCTTTATCCGCAAATACCTTAATAAGCCTCTGAATAAAACTTTTTCAGTGAAATCTATGATTTTTTTATTAGATTAACCAGATAATGAACAATAATCTGAAGAATATATTATTATATAAATAAGCATTATATTGTTCAAAATTTTCACCACGATTCCACATATAAAACCGAAATATCTAACCTATAGATGCCAATTCTATATATTTAAGTAGTAAAGAGTAAATTTCAATTCTGATCATAACCTATACCTGTAATGTAATGATGTCCTGATTCAAATCATTTGAAAGATAAACATGTTTCGAAGAATACAAGCACCAGGATTACATAATTTATCTTTGAAAAAAGTGTTCAAGACAGGATGTTCCTTGTTAAACTGATAGTAATGTGTTTTATTTTTCGCCTCGATATTAAGTCTATATATAAAACGTCCATGAAATATCTATCCTATATTTATCGAGTCTATTTAACCGTCCTTATTATTATTTTATTTAAACTATACCTGCTCAACTTTAAACCAGGAATATGTAACTTTAAGGTTGATACTTGTTAGTCAAGTATCTTATTATTTACCTCGATATTGAGTCTATATCTTAAAACGTTCATGTAATATCTATCCTATAGATATAAGATATAAGTCTATATATGCTACCTTCCTTTAATATTTGTAATTTTGTTAAGTAACTATACCTCGTTTTAAACAAATTTTGAATACTTGCACCAGGAATACATGATTTTATGGTGGTTTTAACTACGGATGAATAGTTCAAGACAAATAAATACTTGCAAAACTGATAAGTGATAGTAATGTGTTTCAATTTTAGGCCCTGAGAACAAAGATCCAAGGGTCTATTGTATTTGATTCCGTCCATGTAACGCCAAGAAATAAACATCTCAGAAAAAAAAATTACACAGAAGTGCTTATAATTGAAAAAAAAATTGATTTAAGCATCTCCGTCCGTTCGTCCGTTCGTCCGTCCGTTCGTACGCACGATAAATTAAGAATGCTTCGAAATATCGCAATGAAATTTTTATATAGTAATCCAGCCTCGTTCATATAACAGAAGCTCATATTGGGTGTTACATTCTATGATTAACTGATTCATAAAATCTGATCGGTTTGTTGCATCTTTTTAGAATAAGATTTTCTGAGCCTGTCTTACCAATATTCGGTCAATGCTTTCAATACCAGCAGCACGATAAATATATTAGTACCTGAGATGCATATATTAAAAATATTTTGGTCAAATACAATATCAAATAAGTATTTGTTCATATTCATGACTTAATCAAGAACATTAATAGATGAACAAAATTCGATCCGATTGGTCATTTTAGTACATCAATTATAATATATCAAAATTTGTGATTAACTATAGATTTGTAAGGGCTATATAAAACGCATGGTCGGAATGAAAATCATAGGCGATTAAGAACAAGGTTAAAGTTACCCAAATAACTGGTATGTGATGAAGTCTGACCTATCGACTTTAGAATGTTGATTTTTCCGACGATATGAAACCGGTACAAATGGCAAATTACAGTTCATAGGTGTCACTGGTAACTTGATAACGGTATATGTCAGTAATGGCGTGTGATCGAGGCTAATGTCTTGTTTGTGGACTGGTTGAAAAAAATATATAATTATGATTGATCCTATATTTTTCAGTTGGAAAATTTCAATTATAGTTATTTAAGTTTCCATTTGAAGTTACATGCATATTTGAAACGGCAAATTAACATCGTAATGCCGCCCTATGCGCCATCGAGGCGTAAAGGTATGGATGCTGAGTTGAAGACCAAAAATAACATGGCAGTGAATTGTCAGTATAGAAATCATAAACAATGGCAGTTGTTTAGTGATGCCATATGTTTCACCCTGTGTGGCGTAAAGGTTAACATGATGATGATGATGATAATTATGTGCTAAAGTCTCTATCATTATTTTGTGAGCAAATAGGTATTCATTTCGTTTGTCACATAGTTACAAACAATAAAACGATCATGAAAAAAGTAGGTTATACTAAATTGATTTCATTAATTCGTAAATCTGCTAAATAGTTTGGAAAAGGGAAACGTTGAAATTGTTTAAAATGCCTAATGTTTATTAGGTTGACATAACTGAAAGACAATTTAAATTTTGTATATATCAAAATCGTATATGAATTTAAACTATTAATTTCTCGCTAGCGAATATGCAAATAAAATAATGGAATATAAAATGTAATATTGAGCTAAAATTAGCAATATTATTGAGTGCTGAAGGTGAAAATTTTAAAGAAAAGGTAAAAGTAATAAATTTGAGAAGACTTATTCCATATTATCAGCAGTCTGTTAAAACATCGTCACAAAAGGTCATCGTAAATTTTAACGTCTAATTGCCTTTTATAATTCCACTACGTGGATTAAACCCATAACACCAACTAATATTTATGAGGGTCTTCATTATAAATATTCGAGAACAACTTACTCAATGTACCCAATTTTAACACAATATTTATTATATCAACGAAAACACAATTTGTATCCTTTTTTTATTGACAATATGCGGGAGACATGAAGAAAAATATGTTAAATGGGCAATATTTTATAGTTGTTATAAATGAATTGCATGAAAATTTAAAAATTCGATTGTCATTAACTTTATTATTTATTACAGGAGTTAATTCATTAAGAACGTTAAGCGGATTTAAATTCTGTCATCCAATTGAAAATTGAATATTACTGGTAAATTTTATGACCCTTATACGTTAATGTATAAATAGGCGATAGCTACTATTCCAGACAATTTTCCTGAAGTCTAAATAGTCACAATCCCTACAGATTTAAAACAGTTGTTCAAGTCATAATACAACTTTAGAACTTTCGGTAATAAAATACGAAAACTTTAAAATTAAGCAATTATTTTGCTTCAGGGTAAAAGAAACATTATATAAACCCTGAAAGAAAACAATTGATAAACTAAAATTGCGAAAATGTTTTCTAACATTCTTGATTGTACATAGTAAATTTAAGAAAGGTGTTTTTAATTAAACTGACGAAAAACATAAACTATGTACTTTCTTATGTTGTCTTACTATAATATTAAAATGGCACATACAGCTATTATTCTGCTTTAGGGTTTAAAAAATATTTTCTATTCCCTGAAACAATACAACATTTTAAGATTTCTGATCGGCTGATTTACTATCTAACACGAGATCAACA
>JANSTX010015364.1:0-17388 GCA_027564355.1 Penthetria funebris
ACAGTAGCTTTCCAACGCATATTCCAAATATTGGAACGATGGAATAATAATCAAATTACGTCATCTCTTAGCAAACGGCACGAAATAAGTTATACACCCAATAGTATGTACGAATATACGCTAATATAAAGAACGATTGACTTGGACAATTTTCAGTTGTACCTTGTTATGGGCACACACGATGCATGTGATACGAATAATAATGTAGAATTTTTTGCTGAAATGTGCCACAATCAGAATCTGAATGTGATTGGTTGCACTATATTTTAGCATAAAAGAATATATATAAAAATTTAGATAATACCGGACAGGTGTTCCAGACAATTAGTAGTAGTTATAAGATTTGCTGTTTTTAGTGATCATTAGTTGTGATAATTGAACAGATGACGTCAAAATTTGTGACAAAGAGGCACCAAGCAGACATAATAATGTTGCAAAACTTTAAGATAAAGAATCAAACAATGGGCTGTAGAAATAATTTGTTAAGAATAAAACGACTAAAATAATGATGAATAATATGATGAAATCAAATAATGAGGAGGTGGTTCGATTAGAACACGACTTATAATTCAATCAATTAAGCTGGCTGTTTGTTTGAAACTACAACATTGCTTTTGATCGTATATTTTTTAATAAAATGCACTAATAAATGTTTCTTTGCAACTGGCAGGTTAGCGGAACGTAATTCAATCCAGAAACAAAATTGCTTATACAAATTGCTGTATCTATAAATCTACTACTAATTGCTTGTATCTGAAAACTTAATATCGTAACATTACAAAAGATTATAAACTTACAAGCTGAATCGAATCTTTTATTTCTGAAAATACTCATAATTTAAACTGTTTTACTTGTGTAACATATTAACAAAACACAAATAAAGTAGCTATGTAGCCTCGAGATACATGTCCGGTCGAGATTAAGATAATCATTGTTCTGACTTAAATATTTTCGTACCTAAATAATGTAAATTTTATCAATGAAAATATGTTCTAAAAATTTACTCATTAGGCGAAAAAATAACATCAATTGGCTTTAAAAAAAAAAAACTCTATTAGTAGGTTTAAGTTGTCAAAATTCCATGTAAAACTTAAATTAAAATACCTTCATTATCTCGGAATACAATACAATTTAGCCTTATCTAGCCATAAATGATACGTTAAATAGGCACTCTGAATAACATAAAAAAAATAATGTTTTAAATAGTTGGAAAAAAAACAAAAGTATTTTTAATCTTGCCATTTATCGTACCCAAAACCGCATAAGTTTGCGATAAAAAGAAAAAAAAATCAAATATTTGCAATACAAATTTGAACATTTTTACTATTTGAAGTTGATAAATTGCGATTAGCACGATTTAAAGATTAGCAAAATAGCATAAATCAATGACTATATACAACAAATTAGACTTTTATAGATTTCTCATACAAAATTAATAATTTCAATTTAATTTAATGTGATCATTAATCGATAAACAGAAATCAAGAAGACAAAAAAGCATCTTGATAGCATCTTGATGTCATTTGGTCTGATACGGGTGCCGATTTGAAAACTGGTTGATCACTCAACCAAAATATAAAGCTTTCACTTGATCAAAAGTTGACTAATCGAAGTAGTTTTTAATTTTTTTTTTTTTTTAAACAGTTTAAGAACTACATATACACATACTTGTACAGGTAATAAATATAACATGTTTTACTTGAAATTTAATAAATATTAGAGTATGTGTCGCGATCATAATATCAAATGATCGATTTTGAAGAAAAAAAAATTACAAATTATTTGGTAAATATTCCTGTTTAAGTTGTGTTTACGTATTAATACACGTATACCCGAATATATAAAATATAAGCAACTAAAATGGGAATGAAACTTATTACGGTTCCCCCAACACATTGAACCACATCCACGTACCTTAATAATGAGATCATATATAAAAGAAAACAAATGTTCATATAACCAAACCGTGACAAAGAAAAACTTAATGTGACGTCCTTCATAGAAGCAAATTGTATTACTTGTCAAAAAAGAATCCTGTAATTTTGATTGAATACTAGCTCGCACATAGAGAACAATGAACATATGAACATATGAACAATGGATATAAGAGCAATGTTGGGTAATATTAAATTAAAATTAATACTATTATGATAATGAAGGAACTGATTATTCTGGAAACAAAGGACATTATGGTGAAGTTTCTATTATATTTTGTAATATTCTTATCATCCAGACATGAAAATACGTCTTCAATATGGGCAGTTTTGTATCAATTATTCTTCTTTAACCCTGAACTAAACAGCAAATTGAAATAAATTGTCAAAGAAATTATTTTGATTAGTTATTCGAATAAAGCGCATTATAATTTATTCAAACGTCATTCTAATTATATAAATCCTTCGCTTATTGCAACAACCTAAATTATTCAACATATTTATGCTCAGTATATTAACTTTAATTTTCATTGCCAAACAATTGTATTAAACTACGTTAACACTTCTCGTCACATTCTGTTGAATTACAGGCTATTCAATTGCAGCTAATCGTCAGAATTCCGCTTTCTTGCTTGACAATCCTGTGCATATCCCAAATATCTGTCAATCCATACACTTTCTTGTTTGAAATTTTTTTTTTTGCAATAAAATTTTAAGTATACACCTTAAGCACCTATTATTTTCTGACTATTTTCGAAAACCAAAAGTCGACATTGTGTTCCCATCCGATCCATTTCACGTGAACGAATTTCAAGCACATAGTTGCCCACGTTGGTGTAGTTAGTTATTATTCCAAATTAGGTGCCCAACCGTAACCCTTAGATCGCGTAGTATGAATCTACGTTTCCGATGGCCATACAGTATGACCATTAGTTAGGAATTTAATTCACTTGTGTTGTTGATTTAAACACAGAACACCTCTTTCTAAGTCAAATTCAAATTCTAAAATTCATAATTACATGAATTTTTTTCATAGCAATGAACACATTTGTGAATAATAACAATTTACATCGCATCGAACCCAAATTGTTATTGTACACATATTGACCAGATAGCTCTTGTAAATTTTGTCACATGTAATTACTGTGGAGACTAATTGGGACTGAAACTGGGAAAAAGGATTACTAAAACCAGTGTTTAGTAAGTCAGGGAGTAAAACGGCGGATAAAAGAGAAGATGGAAGAAGGGAGAACTATTCGAAGCATGTCATACCGATATCGGAGATTCGACTAGGTTCTAAATAGAGATGAATCTCTGATTCGTTACCACTCCATAAATGATATCTAGTTAATTGAAAATGTTGGCAAATTAGTACTAATGGTAAATTTGTGGGTAGTTACAATGGAATGATGAAGCTGGATTTATTAGAATTTAACGTTTAAAGATAGAGTGATGATAGATAATTCCAAGAAGGAATAGAGGTAAATTGCCAGATAGAGAATAGCCGAAAGTGGTGATTGAGGCTCACGTAGGCCTTCTATAAGATTTGGTTATAGGTGACAGCATGATAGATTCGACGGTTGCTAATATGTATGTATTCCTCTCTAGGTCTTCTAGCGCTATAGCGATTAGTCGCATTACGTTCCAGGACTCTAATTTCTTCCATTTGGTGTAACGATATTGTGAACCAAGAGAAAAATGCGTATGTCATTAATGGTCTTATAAGTTGTTTGTAACAAAGGATCTTGATTTTTTTATTAAGTATACTGGTATGTTTTAAGATCGGTGCAATTGAGTGTAACTTCAATTTGTTTGTAAATTTAATACCAATATATTTTAAGCTATTGACATTTTATAGTTTATGGCCATTTATGAACAGCAGTAATGCATGGTTGGCACGTAATTTCGAGTTAGTCCACCAGTGCCCCTAAATACTATTGTCTCGCTATTGTTCAGGTTCAATTTCATTTATCAATCGAGAATGAAAGTGAAAGATGGTAGGTCAGCAATGTAACCTGTATAATGACTGCAGAGATAGTGTGAAGATTGGACAAGTGAACAAGTGGTTACCAATGCGAACCCTAAATGATCTGTTCGTTATGAAATTATAAATTACTTTTACCAAATGGTTATTAAAAATGTGAATATATTTTAGTTTGAGAATTTTTCATATGTTTCTATATTGCTGTCACAGATGAGGGTATCAGCGCCTTTAATGACCATTTTCCGTTATGTTTGTTTTTTATCACCTACCAGATGCCTCAGCGTATGGTCAGTTAAAAAATCATAGACCGAACAACTCAGTGTAAGGCAGATACAATTGCAGTTTTTCGTCTAATAATCGTGTGCATCATCTCAAGATCTCACAATGTCGACAAACTTATTGGATATCATATTTGACCTATGTATTCCTAATGTGCATCTATAAGGCACCTTTTAACGAAAAAAAAATTAGATTTATAACATATTAATGTTCGTCAATTGTTTGAGTATGGTCAGTATGGCAACTGACGACAATTGTGTAATGTTAGACGCTTTAGAACTCAGGACCTAAGATTTTTTGACAATGGCAAACATTTACGAAGTTTTTCAATGTTTTCTGTTTTTGTTTTTTTAATACTTCTGAAATTAAGTTATACTCGTTTAAAATGAAAACCACTCCTTTCTTTTCCATATGATTTATAAGAAGATCTTCAAGATAGTGATCGACTCAATCCCATATATAAGCAATATTTGCTTATTTATTTTTTTTTTCTTATTATTAATTTAATTGTTTAATAAGTTTCATATTGAAATTTCTCAATTTAGCTTTGCTATTCATTTTTACCTTGATATTTTTATGTACTTTACGAGTACGCGACTATAAATATTTTAACGACGTGTAATATGTTTGAGATTTAATACAGAAAATACGTTATGCCATTAGTGAAATAATATGAAGATGATATGTTTTGATACAATCTCCTCTACAGACTGATAGTTATTAACTCGTCGTCGTACACTTGTGCATATGTTATGCAATGTACATAAGCTTTAACATAATTTGCACTTTATATGAAGTTGTTTATTATCAAAGAAATTAAATGGTCAATATGCAATTTCTTCGCTGAAAATACAACATTCAGTAAACTGTAAATTTACTCAGTTTTGTACATATGCAAAATAAATAATAATATTTAAAATAGAGGCTATTCACGCATACGGTGCCATAAAGTTGTGAGGTTACAGTTGCATAATATGCACTTGTGCATATACATTTTAAATATTCTAATATTTACGGAAATGTCATTGATACATGCACAAATCGATATATTGTTATTTGTCAATCATTACTTTTCCCTGACATTATTATCTCGAACTTTAATCCACGCGCAAGCATTATGCGCGTCAATGACCAATGGACACTATTCAGGATCTCTGGAAAGTACCTTCACTTCAGGATTCCAGTCAAGCACGTAATTGTGTTATCACCACTTAATCGACACAGTATACGACCGACAACATTTCCAACTTTTTCGGTTAACAATTCTATGCAACTCAACAATATTTGACAATTGTACCGATTAATAATTAGTTTTGAAAATGCGCAACTTTTATTTTTTTGAAATTTGCCATAACCGCTCTGTTTAGCATATCAAACTATGCTGAGCATTCTGTATATATTCGGAAGTTTACAAATGTTTAGGCACCAGCATCATTTGACAAAAAAAAATCTATTTCTTCTCAAAGACGTACCGCAGCCTTCATTAGTTTCGTCTATGACACACTGATGTTTAAAACGATTTATTGGTGTTACAGCCACCAGGCCTCATTCTAGTTCTAAAATTAAGCTGATTTTATCGTGCAATTCAACGTTTATAGTATTTAGCAAAATCAATTTTTTCGGTAATATAATTATAAATCCTTTTTCCGCTAGGTTTGAATAACATCAGACAGCCTACGCCTCAATAATATATTCCATGAATTGTCATTCAAGGCCATCTTCAATATTTCATCCTTAACATGTTGGGTCATTAACTCTGGTCAAAATATCATATTTTCGAAATTGTAATATATCACCGTTGTGTTACATGAACCATGGAAATATTCTAGACTCCAACAAGATTGCTTATGAGATAGTATTGTAATAACAAATTAATAAATTGGTAGAAAATAGGTATTACTTCGATATTTAGTACTCGATCAAGGTATTATACTTCGTTATTTAGTACTCGATTAACATTTTTGTGCTCTTTTTTCGCTTTTACATCTATTTGAGTGTGTGAAGAAGAATTAAATATGGCCAAAAGTCTAATTTCCTTGGTTTTTTTGAAGCCACAATCATTAAAGTCGAAATAATTGTGATAGAATTTAAATATTAGGCAATTATGTTGAATAAGAATGTTTTCATCAGACATTCAGGTAGTGCTAAATACGACTTCCTCCCAGAAAGTAAGAATGCAGGTTGATTTCCGCGTATTAGATAAAACCTCAGTCTATAATATCTATATTTAATATTTGAATCTCATCTTCAGTACTGCGTTCCTTTTGTTGCTTTAACTCAAAGCTCTTCAAATTTCTTATCATATTTTTAGCAACGTCAAAAACAATTCACATGAATTGTGGCATTGTAGGTATTATATTAATAATAACCTTCTCGGAGCAACACATGTACTCGTATGTAAAATGATAAATGATATGACATTTATATGCTTCAACAGCAGCCTCTGGGCGTAAAAGAATGCAAAGCATGCAACTTTATTAACCGTAGTCAATTTGTTTGAAGAACTGTACTCGTATGAGAATTACATGGTCATCATTAAGGACGATGTAACGTTTTTTGTTTAAACTTCTTAGCACATTGTGAGAGGCTAACATTGATAAATTTTCCAAAAAATTGGGTAATTATAGTTTTGGAAATACTGAGTGTACGAACAATTTTTGTTTGTTTCGGTTTAATTTGAAAAATACCTGAGCAGCTGATTGACGTTTAGTTTTTGGGCTCAAATGAATAACAATATTTCGTTGCCTGTTACGATGCTGTAAATATTGTAGGATGCACAATGATTGTTTTTGTTTTGCTTAGCATTTCTCTTAAATTATACTATCCATCAAACACCGAAATTCATGACATGTTACAATTTATTAAAAATCATATTGTAAACTGTACAGATGTTTAAAGAATGGCTGCAATTTGTAAATGGTCTTCACAGAATTCGTCATGTACACTTTCATGACCATTACGGTTGAATTTTAAATACCTGCCTGAAAGAGATTTCAACAGCAGATTTACTATACACGTCAAAAATGGAGAAAATAAAAACAGTCCAGAGGCGTTTGATTCCATCATCTTCACTAATGATCGGAACGATCCATAGATGATCAGCTGGTTTGAAGCTGACTTGTTCTTGGTTACTCATAACCTGGGAATCATTTACATACACATACAAAGTAAGTGACTTCTAAAAAGAAATACAAACTGTCCGGAAAGCATCTTCGAAACGGATATACAAGCTGTCTGAAAAGTAAGTGTCTTTGTGCAATTTACTTCGATTACCATATATAACATGATATGTCCATATTACCCTATAATATGATAGATCATTACAATTGTCACTTAAGTCAGTAATATGTATGGTATATGGAATTAATGTTCTCGGTCACCTGACAGTAAAAGCCATTTAGTACAAAAATATCTGTTGAAGTCATACTGCATCAGTTACGGTCGACATTCGAAAATTGTTATACGGATAGAATGCAATTCAGCGAAATCGGTATTTATTATCTGAAGAATAAGTAACTTGGTCTGAGTATGGGTAAAGAAAATCAGAAGCACTTATAAGATTGTTCCAATGTGATAGGTACAGATTCGTAGTAGTTCTCGCGAGACATAGGCTATTTGAAGATCATATGGAAAAATTGGGCAATGGGTTTCAATCTTTCTGCCGCTGTTGCGGTTATATAAGGGAAATATATTAGCAGAAATATAGTGCTGTGATAATAAGATTTAACATAAATAGCGGTAAGAAGTTCTACAAAATTGTTGGCACTTATTAATTCTACTAACTCGGTAATCGGTAATTACTGATATTCTTTTTTAACCTCCGATTTTCCGAGTTTTTGGTATCAAAACGGCACTAATTAGAGCTCGTCTAAATCAGCGACTGTAACGAACCAACTAAACCAATTACAAAATTGATGTTTTTAAAAAACTATCATGACCAATCTAGTAAAAACAGTAGGTCGCATGAAAAAGTATGTTTTTTTTAAAAAATCGTATTGAGTTTTCAAAACACTGGGGTTTTGAATACCAGCGACCTTTATGGATGAATATACGAGTATGTAAAATAGTTTGATAGATACTTTGAGTTGAGAGTATAGCCAGTGTCTTGTCTGTCTTACGTGTTGATCTCAGATTTTGTCTGATCGAACTAGTAGTGCGCTCTGAAGATAACTAAATAATTGGGATGCATCTCAACAATATAGTGAACTAGTATAATAATCGATATAATTGTAACAAGCTTTTAAGTAGGTGAAGTAGATATTTTCTTATGATTTATGATCGTTTCTATATAATTTTTCACACATTTTTTTAATTTATCGCCATTTAAATATTTATAAGCAAAATTGTGAACATGAACGTATAGTCTTTAAGGTGTTTTTTGGATTTAACATAACATTAAAACTAAAACTTGTACCAAGTATTTGATGTTACAAGTACTGGCCATTGTAAAATTATACACTGATTTGAATTAAAGCATTTCTTGTGCTCTGTTTATTACAAAAAAGAAAAAAAAAATTATTAAACAATTTTTAACTTACATCAGCATTCATGTAAAACGACATACACATAAATTCTGTATAAATACAAAATGTAATAATAACAACAACAACAATTTATGCTCGTAGTAAGTAATGATACGAGCACTTTATGTTAATGGCCTTTAAAATAAACAAAAATGCAAATTATTTACACCTCTATTCAATTTGAAAGTATGCATGAATAGAACATCTTTAAGATTTTATGTTCTATTCAATTCGGCTAGCATTGTATCGATTATTTTTAATTTTTTAAAATTAATATTCATATTTATGATTACATACACGATTACATACACCACAGAATCAATTCATTCATGTAACTAATGTTGCATCTACCGCATTTCTATAAAATCAATTATATAATATTTAGATCGTTTCTGGAATATTAATTAGCTATATAACAAGTACACAATATGCACTGACAGCATGTCATTTGCAAAGTTGATTGCAACAAATTGCCTATAGTGGAACGGCCAGTATATGTGGAACATGGGGGTTACTCGAAAGGGCGCGGAAAATCAACGGTCATGTTGGAGGGTCTCTGGGTTATAATAGTTCATGACAGCTAGAAGTAGGAAATGACATAAAATGTCATAAACCTACGGGTTAGTTTAGCCTCTTAAACTACAATTTAATATCGCTCAAAGTGCTAGGACGGACAACGGATTGAATTTACTCAACGACGACTCAGTACGAACACGGACAAAACGAAAATTGAAATAGAATATATTGCGGTTTACCTGCTGGAATATAAAATCGTTTAGCAATAAAAATTAAGAAGTATTAATGGAAATGAAACATCATAAGATAAATTCGTGTACCTTTTCTGAAACAAGAAAGAAAGGAAAGGGCACAGATAGATACAATGACCATATGTTCTCATATATAGTGGCAAGCATCAGAACCAATAGGGGATCATTCGGGTATTGGTTTACGTTTGCATCATGTATCATGTGTACACCATCATCAAAACCTTTACGCCTCAAAGACGCATAGCATTAGGTTTTTTTTCTTCCATATACACATATACATATAACAGCAAATGCCATGTTTCTAACATACATGAAATATGTACTTTATCGATTATACAACTATATAATTCGGTAGATTGTTGTACAAGTTCCAAAATACCTATAGTTTATTAGTGAGATGATTATTCACCAAGTTCACAAATAAGACACTAATAACCATCCGGTGGTATCGCATTTTCGAGCCAGAGTCAGTGAACTGCATCTTGTCATACAATCCATTCAACTATATTTTTGAACAACTTTTAAACTGTGTTTTATTTTAGCACATCATGGATATTAAGCGTTATGTTTTCTATAGTATTTCCTGGTAAGCAGTTCTAGGTTTCACTCATATTTCATGTACGTTTAGTACTTATTTCATGAACCATTCTTGTATTGTTATAGGTCGTAAGATAAATTTAGACGTTCATTACCTCTAACGGAATTATTAGCCCCCCGCAATGACCAAACATGCCAACCTTTAGATTTGCTATTTTCGTTTTCTTCCGGCTGTTTTGGTCTTTTTCTAACAAATTGTGTCAACGTGGATTTTTCTAACTCTGCTTATCTCAGTATATATACAGTTATTTTGCACCGAGCATAAGTCTATACTATCTAATAGTGTCTTTATGGCTTTCTTTATAACATGGTAAATGTGCCAATTCTCATATTAATATTTTATTTAATTTTGATTCACAGGTATTTGTAATCGCTTCAATGGTAATCACACTACTTATGACACTACAATAGATTACAACTTAAAATCTTGAACAATTCCATCATCAACGATGGAGATAACGTAGAAGATGCATGGTGAAAGTTAAAAGAAAATATTAATAACGCAACATATGAAGCGAGTGGCAAGTTAATATCCATGCAAAACACAACATTAAACCATGGTTTATAGAATAAGTGAAGATTTTGGCAACGGATAAACGACACCTAAAATACAGAAGTCTAAAAACCCCAGTAGAATACAGAGTATATAAACTCATTAGAAACAGAATTAATGCAAAAATAACGCAAATTAGAAAGGAATACTGAAATCGTTTTAGTAAAGACATGGAACGTGATTTGTGGACAAAAGAAAATTTGGAACTTTCTCAGAAATAGAAAGAAACCTGTAAATGAATATACCGAAAATTCATCAGTATTTGCTGAAGCATGGGTTAAGTATTTCCAAAATTTATTTACCAACACAGAAGAGTTTCGCCTGAGACATACGAGAACACTGAGTTCAAGATAATAATCTTTTTGTCAACCAACATCTGATTGAACAAGCAATTAAAACATTGAAAAATATAGGCGATCTTCCGGTATTGATGGCACCTCAAACGAAATTCTTAAATTGCTCAATAAATTTACGTGAACGTAAAGAGATATCCACAGATTGGAAAACTAGTGTAACAATATCTACATTTAAGAATGGCAGTAAAAGTGATCCGAGAAACTATCGTGGTATCACTGTGCTGTTCAGGAACTCCTAACTAAAATTATTGGCGATAAAATCACGTCAAAAAACTGAGATTTGCGATGAACAGAATGACTTCAGAAACAACAGATATTTATATTACGACAACTTGTCGAGAAGTTCATTGAATACACCATACCAATTTTCATGTGGTTAGTCGATCTTACACAAGCTTTCGACCGCATTCAACTTGACGATGTTATAAACATTTTAGAAGTAGCTTGGATGATAGCTTAACATAACTGGTCTTATACAGCAGATAAATGTTAACAACACAACCGCGAATTAAAGTAAATGGAAGGCTCACAAATGAAATATCAATATCAACTGGCATCTGTCAGGGTGATAGTTTTTGCCCAATATTGTTCAATATGGTTATGAACAAAATAATTCTGGAAAATAAACCTACTGGAATTGGTTATAGAATGGGAACTGATCAGAATCATTTGATATGCGGACGATGTCGTTCTCATTGCAGAAAATGAGGACGATTTGCTATCATCTATCATTTGCATTTAAACAAGATGCTGAAAGCTTAAACATGTTGATATCTACCATGAAAACAAAATCAATTGTTACAGCCAAAGAACCAATAACATATAAAATAGTGGTAGATAACATACTAATTGAGCAAGTGATGAGCTTCCGTTACGTGGGTGCAGAAACAAGCAGCTATCGAGATGTTACTGCAGAAGTTCACCATCAAACCAACAGGGCTGCATCTCAGGATGCTTTCGAGATGTCATTTGGAGAAACAAGTTCATGTTACTAGAAAGCAAAATAGGAAATTATAAAACATGCGTAAGACCTATTTTAACAAATGAAGACATTTTAAAACTTCAAAGGTGTGACCTTATTGAAAGGAAACCATAGACGGGCCCAAAAGGAAAAAAGGAACAGGGGGTAGTACGCAACAAATAAGAAAATCATTAGACATAGTTATGGATGCAACGAAGAACACATGTGCCAAATTAGTGTTGACACACATCCAATATACGGAAATTGTAAAGAAGACGAATATACGCCAAAGTATATTTTTTTTATAAATTAATGCGAAGAACTATTCAATAACAACGAGGGCATTTGACAATATATTTCCAGAACAACAACTCTTTCGTAACCTATCCTTCTGTGAATTCTTGTGGCAAAAATGTTGTAATTATATACAGGTGTATATTTTTATAAACTTAAACACCAAACCAGGTTAGTTCTTCAATATAGGTTAGCCTCAAATACATGAATATCAATTAAATTTAGAGTATTGACACTTGCTAATATTATGCCACAACCAAATCTGATGGTATTTCAATAAAATCGAGTTATATCGAATTAATAATCGGTAATCAATTATAATATGCATAAAAACGAAATTAACTTACATTTTTCAAAACTATGGTTTTAGGTTTTAGACAATATACATACAGGTATAGGCGATGCATTTTATTAGTATCTCTCAATAGTAAGATATTTATACACTTTCAATGAAAAAGCACCTTTATAACTTCATTTAACGACAATTTAA
Organism: Penthetria funebris; assembly: GCA_027564355.1. Taxonomy (NCBI): domain Eukaryota; kingdom Metazoa; phylum Arthropoda; class Insecta; order Diptera; family Pleciidae; genus Penthetria; species Penthetria funebris. The sequence goes on from JANSTX010015364.1 coordinate 12,739, forward strand.
TTATTCATAATATAAGAAATTTAAATTTTTTGAGGGCATTGAAACAAAAAACTAAAGAAAAAAAATCGAAAACTAAAAAATTTCTCCCATTATTGGTATTTATGGTAATCATGAGTACCTTCAATATTTTAAAGAATATGCAGTAATTTCAAGTTGTAAAACGATCATGACATAAAATTTAGTTCTAATGAATTCGCAAAAATTTGAAAAAAGATCAACAGCGATAGTTGACAGAGTGACCAGTGATATGACGTAGAGGTAAATATGGATTGACCTATATCTCTTGAGTATCATAATTTTACTGATTTTTGTTCCATATTTTAAATGATACCATGTTGCACCTGTCCATTGTGCATCTATTCTATTAATGATGGATGTTTTAAAAATTCTTCTACTCTTCATCATCATCATCGTCATCATCATCATCATCATAATCATCATCATAATCTTCTTAATCATCATCATCTTCTTTATCATCATTATCATCATCATCATCTTCTTCTTCTTCTAATCCTTCTTTTTTCTTCTTCTTATCCTTCATTCTTCTTCTTCTTTTGCTTCATCTTTTTCATCTTCTTCTCTACTTCCCCTTCTTTTTCCATACATTATTTCTAATTTATCGATCTGTTTCTCCACAAGTGAATATCATGTCTCTAAGTAATCTCCCTTTATAACCTCATTTAAAATAATTGAAAATAAAGTATAGTGTGTGGTTGGCCAAGCTTTACTACATCATTACCGATATTAAAAGTTACTGTTACACATTGTGTAATCGATCGTACATATCAGTATACGTCAACTGATCGTATAGCAACTGATTATACAACTACCGTTACACTGACACGAATATAGTTGATTTTGATTTCATCCTGCAATGTTACATCCGATGATCATCTCAATATTCTTATTTTGGTTGACATTTATTTAACTCCTATTTTCATTGTGCATTGTGCATATATCTAAAAATTCACCAAATATGGTGATCATAAGTTTCAATAAAATAGCTATATTTGACTCCGGTCAATAAAATTTAAATATATCACAAAGGAAGCAAACTATGACTGTTCGTTTTACGTAGATAAATCTGCAGCTAGAAATTTAAATCTGTGGTAACCAAACGCGCCATTACGTTACATTTTAGAAAAATGCTGATAAAAATTTGGGTAAAATTCTAATGATTCTTGAAAGTGAAAAATTGTCTTATTTTGAATACCCACTTTTAGGACTTTGAAAAATATTATAAATTTAAATAAATGTTTAATTGAATTGAATTTGGTTTTAACTGTGTATTTAATATATACACCATACTTCATATATACTTCGAAATTCAATCAATTTAAGTTGATTGGAGAATTTACATAAACTTATTGTTCAAGTTGCAATTCAAAGTTTTGAAAAAAAAAATAGAATAACTTAACATTGAACCTACTTTAACAATTTTTATTAATATTCTAAACATTAACATTGGTGAACACCAGAAATATTAAACAAGTATCCGATTGTTTCTTTAATTTTTTTCCGTCATCATTTAGGCTCACAATCAAATTTAATCAAACGGTATTTCATTTTTTTTTGATATTACGATCTGATGATGCATATTAATTACAGCTAAATTATCATAATATGGTCCTAAGTAAGAAACGTTTAAATAAACAAAATATAAGAACCTATATAAGCGGCATACCTGATTTATGCATTGTCTCCGCAACTGAACAGTTTCAAGATGCAATTGACGATTTTAAACACTTTAGTGTTTACAAATCGTCAACATGTGACACTGAGACAATGCGCTTTGACAACATAAAGTAGTTCGAAACATGTAACCTTTTTCACTATTTTCTTTCGTCAGTTTTAACCATCTTTTCTGTGTACCAATATTTCGTAAATTGGTGAATACAGAGAACAAAAATCAAAGAAGTTTATTTCGGGAGCATAATGCATCAACAAACAATGACCAGTGTTCACGATGTTTAGCCAGCAGTTTCATTTCACTCCACTTATTACTATACTGGTACCAGACTCTTTCATCATCGTTCTCAATTGCATATCTTGCAATATTATTATCATCCGGAAACTGCAGTGTATGACCAATTCAAATCCATTTTCTTAATCTCATAAAATTTGTGTCGATGATCTACATAAAACTCTAATTAATATTATATTATATTTGGACAAAAGATTTTTAATATACAGCGACACTTATCAACGAAAACTAGGATTTGTGATGTTATCGTTGTCTTTACTTTTCAAATCAGTTTGATTTGAAAATACACAATTTGAGATTAAGTGAATTTGTGTCATCTGTCACACCCAATTTAGAATTCCGATAAATTGCTGCACTTTTTGTTTGCTTAAAACGATATGTTTTTCAGTACCACCATGTTTTGCCAGTTGTTCCAGTTTTAATCGCATGTCAGTATTTGTTTGTGCTAATAGACATATTATGTCGATCAAAACTGTAAAAATCTTTAAAGTTGATTAGTTAGACCTCACCACATACCATTTGGGTCGCTTCTCACATTTATCATAATCCAATCTATTGTAACTATAGGAACAACAGTGTTTAATATCTGAATGTACATCAATTAAATTTCAAGGCATTTTACGATTCATAATTTCGCATGTTGATAAATTTGGACGTTACAGTTTTCAAACATTATCCACATCATCACACGATCAGGACGTGTCGTACGTTTTTTTTACACTCGACGAACTACAGTAATTGCAATGGAATTATTATTACGGTACTAAATTGGACATTTTGTTCTGTGGCACTTTTCGATGCGTGTTTTCATTAGATGATAGGTTTTCCTTAATGTTATTTGAATTGGCAGTGTTTTGTATTTTTGATGTATTTTTTGCTTATTTCGTCGTGCGTGTTTCTCCATACTCTTGATTTTATTGACTATTCCCTGTGAACACATCTTACATTGGTGTTGTCACTTTATCAGCCTAAATCACAAAATTTTGAACTGAAAGTTTTCATCACCATTTTATAACTATACTTTTTTATGTCAATTATGATGGTAGTTTTTTTCACTGACTAATTTGCTTTTGTGTAATGAATTCAATTGAATTAGCAACGTAGCATCAGCAGGTACCTCAACATAACCCTCTATGTGCTCTTGTGGCGTTAAGGTTTGTTCTCATGATGATATACGAGTATGTAATGTAAATTATAAGTGATATTTTGCAGACATCAGTTTCAATCGATTCCAATACAGAACGTAGGTCTCACTTATTCCGGCTAAGTTTGAACTGATGCGACTTTGCACATTGAAGAAATTATTTGCTTAAAAAATAGCGCTAGTTGTAGTTTAAGTCATATATAATGCATAAAATCGGTTTGCCAAAACCACACATAGTCTTCTTATATTTTTGCTCAGTCTCGGATATTTTCCAGTTACAAATTAACGTCTATGTCGCTTCTATGCAGAATTTTAGAAAAATAAGTTATGTACTAATTCTTAAATACTTTCAAAGAAATCGTAGAATATTGCCTACTGTTAATACAAAAATGTGTTAGTATTGCCGATTGCTATCTAAGTGGATAAGTGATTATTATTACCAAACGCGATACACGGATAATTGGGTACCTACGTTGTTCTGCTCCTTTGAGTATTATTGCGAAATGTGGCAAATTAATAGAATAACGCAAGGAGAAGCAGTTTAACCGCAGTCTGTTTTATATAAAACTATATTATTATAATTATCAAAATCAAATATATGATGTATCCATCTAGTATGATGTACAAGACCCAACCGGAAAAAAATAATAAATTGACTTATTCTTCTTAGGAATTTAAAATGGAGCAGTTATATTCATATACTTTAAAATAGGTGTGTAGTGTAACTAACGTAGTTTAAAAAAAAAAAAAAACAAACAAATAGTACCACTTTGCTTTGAATATTAATTGAGCCCAATTTGTAGTACACAAAAATAATCTGACAACTTACATGCAAGTAGGTACTTGTGTATTATGAGCTGTTACTGTTAAATGACAACTTTTTAATCAGTTTTTTGGGTTCAATTGTTATTTAACAAATTTTTTTTTGTGCTTATTGCTGTTATTACGTGATCTTACATAAATTTTTAAAGTCTAAGAATTATGTGTTTCAAATTTATCATAGACAACATTACGCAAACAAAATTAATTTAGCTCATAAGCAAAGAAGGCAATTAAGAATTTAGTATTTAATTCGAAGACATGTAGATGCTGTAATGTATTATGGTTAGATCACAAGATTGAGATAAATTAATATTGGACCACACAGAAATTATTCAATAGGGCGAGTCACATAAATACATGAAGAAACTAAGAAAAATTAAGAGTTAACAGGGTACTATCTATATTTAAGAAAGTTGCTGGTATATGCCAAAAATCATCTCAAAATATCCAGTTTATGGATGAGATGAAGTAACGGAATGGCACATACAACAGTGAATAACGAGAATTCGTGCAAACATTAGAAACTGTTTTTAGTTATTGGTAGATAAACAATTCTAGTGGAAGAGATTAGGTACTGAATATGAGAAGAGTAAACCTAATCCCTGATGACTTGCTTATGGAACATCTTCTTCTTCTTCTTCTTCTTCCTTGCCTTTTTCCTTATTCAGGGTCGGCCCTCCTACTTCTCAATCTATTTCTC